>JAHWFO010052334.1:422-10722 GCA_023313115.1 Rhysida immarginata | reverse complement strand
ATTTCACGAATAGAGATGTTTTCTTGTTTGAAGGCATCAATTTGACCTCTTTCATACTCTGACAGCACTGAATCACGTCCCATCTTGTTGTATGTTTATTAATGAAGTTTTTCACTTGTAGTAATTGCTCTTACTACATGATAAAGTAAATATATCACCCCTACTTGAGTTAAATGAGCCTAGCTTTAGAGCGAAACCATTTTTTTGTAGCTGATGCTAATTTTTTGTCACTCAGAAATATCACCTGAGTAAAACAATTTTTTTTTAAAATTATAAGTAGACATTCAATTTATTTTTATAAAGCTTAATTGTTTCTGAAGATATTAAGGGTCTGTATTCCAAAAAAGCATTTGGAATTTTGTTTCATTAAAAGAATTTCAGTGAAAATGATGGTGGTGCTAATTTTTTGTCACTGACTGTACGTTACAGTTTTAAATGACATCATTTGGCGCGAAACAAATAACGGAAAGACCATTCATGCCCACATTTAAGATTCAGGGCCATATTTACCACCTTATCTGTGCTTTGCTGCCTGAAAGTGAGCCCAAGTTTCTTCAGATATATTTTGTATCTAATTATGCAGCACACGCAAATATTAAAAACCGAAAATTTCCATAAATTAACAAAGATGTGATTGCTCTGATTCAAAACATGCTGTCTCAAATGAGTCCACATATTTTAAATCCGCCCTAGAGTATATTCCGCAAGGGCAAAATAATGATTATAAATTAGTCATTAGTGCAGATAAACGACCCGCTGCTGGACATCACGGCAGGTACAATGTCCCTATCACAAATAAAGTTGCATCTGTTTTGGTTGATCGTATTGCGTACTCGAGATGATGGCCTTCAACGTATTTAAGAGACACATCGGTCTTACGGCGCCCTACAATACCCCTTAATTAATTGTCATGGAGAAGATTGGTATAATTTTGGACTGTATCAAGTCAACCCTACAACGAGAGTGCCGAACATGTAAATCATCATATGTTTAATGCTCACCTGCTGCAAATAAAACGAAATCGTTTTGCCTACTTGCAAAGATTTCTTGGACTGTTTAGCCAATTTATCGTCGGTATATAAGACCGAGCGCTTAGTGTACATACGCACCAACCTGGGACGAATACGCGCTGAAGATTATGTGCACTTGCAGAACGCTATGCAACAGGATGACAGCACGGAAAACTTAGACCGATTAGTGATCTTCCCGTCCAGTATTAATGACACCCCACGCTATATGCACGATTCGTACGTAGTACGCTTTCCGTCATTTCCAAAAATGCGGAAGGCCTGATCCATTTATTACATTCAAAACAAATCCAAAGTGGAAAGAAATCACTCAAGAACTTTTGCAGGACAAGCGTTGTATGATCGACATGATATAATAATAGCGATGGTTTTCCACTTGAAATTGAAGTTGCTGTTCAACCTGATCAAAAAAGAGCGTTTTTAAGTCAGCTTTGTGCTCATGTACAGCGTTGAGTGGCAAAAGCGTGGTCTGTCTCATGCACATATCAGACTGTGGCTAGAAATAAAAATACGTCCCAACGATGCCAATAAGCTGATAAGTGATGAATCCCCGGACCGTAACAGAGATCCAATACTGTTTGACATTGTACAGAAACACATGATTCACGCGGTCCTTGCGGGTCCTTGCATGCAGGACGGCCGGTGTTCTAAAAGATATCGAAGAGCACTGGTAGAGCAAACGATAACTGAAGAAGGTGGACAACCATCCTAACGTCCAGAGCAAAATGGGTTTAGATCACAATAAGATCACGTGGCCACGAAATTGTTTTCGACAATAGATGGGCTGATTTTATCTGAAAAATTTCAAGTTCACATCGAAATTGTCTACAACGTTGAATCTTTTAAAAATATTTGCAAGTACGTGAACAAGGGCAATGACCAAGCCACATTTGTGTTGAAAAATGATCACGAGTAAGCCACAAGGTTTTAGTCGGGCGGATACATAAACTATTCATAAGCAATATGGCGCATTTTGAGCTTCCCTATTTTGTGCTGTATAGTTCTTTCACTTCAAGACCTCATTTCTTCCATTTATAGTGATCAAATGCAAACAACAACTTAAAAATCTCTTGGCTTTGTGAAAGGGCATTTTGACATCTCGAAACGATCAAGTTGCAAGAATTAACTCATGTTTAGGGACTACAACCCCCCAACATAAGTATGGAATACTTTCTAAATGTCATTGCAGCATTGAAAAAAATAATTTTTTTAAGCTACAAATTATTCAGAGAATATGACATGATTTTTTTCCCGTTAATTTCATGTATGGTAAACATCTTTAAATAAAAATACTGGCATGCAACTTATAAATCAAACGAATAGGATTTTTTTAATATTTGGTTGCTTCAACAAAAATATGGAATAGGTTGTATCCACTAACATAAGTATGGAATATTCCATGAAAAATTTGGATATCAATAAAAAAATTAAACCAATCACTGCTTTTATGCAACTTAGATGCAAATATCCACCTCTACTACTCATATAAATACGACAAAATTCAAGGAAAAAATCGTGCACTCCAATAATTGTCTCAAAATGGTGAAAGTAAAGGAGCTCTCGATTGACCAGAGAAATACCATTAAAAACCTTCATGCTAAAGGTTTACCTCAAAAAGAAATTGCCAGTAAGGTTAAGTGTTCACAAAGTGCAGTATCAAAAATTTTGTTGAAGTTAAAAATGACAGGAAGTGTCAACAACAAACGGAGAAGTGGTAGACCTCGCTGCACATCACGTAGAGATGATAGACAATTAATTTCAATTGTCAGAAAAAACCGTTTCAAGACCACAAGAGAATTTAATGCAGAGTGGAACAGCTGTGATGTGTATGTATTTGACCAGACTGTATGGCGACGATTGCGAGAACGTCATTACGTTTCCTGCAAAGCCAAAACAAAGCCATTTCTAACCGTTAAGCAGAAAAGAGAGCGTCTTAACTGGGCAAGGCAGTATGAAAAATAGACTGTAGAAGATTGGGAACAAGTTTTGTTCACTGACGAATCTAGGATTTGCCTTGGCTATGGCGACAATGTTGGTAATAACGTTTGGAGAAAATCATCCGAAAAATTCCATCAAGACTGTCTTCGTTCATCAAAAAAGTTTCCAGCTGCAGTCATGATCTGGGGTTCAATGTCAGGTGTTGGTACAATGGAAATTTTGACAACTACTGTCAATGCAGACGTTTATTTGGAGATTTTGGAGCATCTGGTTCTACAGGCAGCAGATGATCACTTTGGAGATGCTGATTTTGTTTATCAAGATGACAACGCCTCCTGTCACAGAGCACACAAAGTGAACAATTGGTTGCGAGACAAACAAATCTCACGTTTACCGTGGCCTGCCAATAGTCCGGATCTAAAATCCAATTGTAAACGTCTGGGCCCACCTGAAAACATTTGTGCGGCAGAAGAAGCCACAAAACATCACAGAGCATCGATGCCAAGGCGAATTAAAGCCGTAATCAAAGCTAAAGGAGGACCGACACAATACTGAAAGTGTATATTCCATATTTTTGTCGCACGAAGCAGTGTATTCCATATTTATGTTGAGATATTGTATTAAAAAAATATTGTTACTCGTTTAAGTTATAACTTTTGAAAACCACCTTTTGTTTAACATGGTAGAATATGGATAGAAGAATTCATAAAAAAAGTTTTGTCACATTCTCTGGATAATTTGTAGCTTAAGAAATTATCTTTTCAATGCTGCAATAACATTTAGAAAATATTCCATACTTATGTTGGGGGCTTGTATATCTCTATTAACAGAACTATTGAGCAAGATGACTCTACCAAATATCCAGGCCAATTTTTGCACTCTCTTAGCGCACCTGGCCTTCCATCACACAAAATGAATTTGAAAACGGCGTCCTTATTATTCTGTTTCAAAATTTGAGCCCACAAAAACTGTGTAATGGTACAAGGCTTAAAGGCCCGGATTCACAAAAATGTCATTATTAACGACGTCGTACAGTAACGATGTCGGTAAATTTCGCAATTTTACGACTTGTCTTAAATGTAATTCACAATACGAGTCGTTAGCCTTCTTAAACATGACGACGATAAAATAGTAGTGTGATTTCGAGAGTACAGAAATGACGTCTTCGTCTGCTTGAAAACAGCCAATAAGAATCCCGACTACAGCGTAAGTAAGGAAAATGAATAAAATTCGAAAGCAAAAGCAATAATTTACTTCTTCGGAATTACAGTTGCTGAGTACGAAAAGAAATATTAAAAGCACTTCTTTATACTAAATTAGTTCTTTATAGAAAAGGTATTGAGGGAAATTTATTCGAAACTCAATACTTTTAGGCCGGGAGGGGGGGAGCGATTGAACAAGTTCGCCAATCTGCTCTTCCATTTATATATCGAGTGAGCCTCTTAATTGATTGAAAAATCACATCCCAAGAAAATCCACAGTATCGAATATGTTAAGATTACTGATATTTCATCAATGCTGAGTCACGATAATCAAAACAACAGAATACGACGTCTTTCTTCGTTGTGAGTAGGCCTTCCGCTATTTTAACCATTCTGTAACGATTCTATAGCGATAGCTCTGAGCCGTCGTTAGTTAAACTGAAAATAAATTTTTAACTCTTTTTGAACTATACTTAATTTCTTTTTGTGGTGGAATTTCAACAGAAAATTTTTAATATAAATATCATAAATGTCAGCAAGCAATAAAAACATCATTCGTTTGCAACGTGCCTTCCGGTAAGTCATCGAGTAGTAATATCTTGGAGCTTATCATTTTTTAGACACGTTTCAGTAGCGAAGCCCTATAAATGGGTTGATCCAGACTCACTGTTATTGATGTCATTGGTCCGCTCTTGTGAAAACGTGAAACATACTGCTTCTTAAAGTAATTTTGTATTTCTTTATTTGGGTTACAAATCTATCTTGTAACCCCAGATAGAGAGAAGTTGTTTCACCTCGCCCTTACCAGAATTCCAAAAACATGAAACAGCTACATATTTAATAATAAGATTAACTTGAACATAGGCCTTTCCTCAGTTTTGGTGAATGAGGACTAACAACTGAAATAATAAGAGTGTGGTCAGCACTTATCTGTTAGGGAAAACTCCCGACTCTATCTGGCCTCCTATCAATATTAATAAAAATTAAAATAAAAACAGAAAAGAAAGCTCATTATCTATCATCGACATCGTTAAATCGGTCTTTTTTCATGAAATTTTTTAAGAAACTAGCTGTGCCCGCGACTTCGTACACGTAGGATAGAGCTGGCTATGCGAAAAGCAACTGACACTCAGGTCCACGCCCGCAAAACGCAGCGTCTGGCTTTGTGCTTTGTTTATTGTCATGGCATAAAATAAGCTCACCGGGAATTGTACACGTTTAAAGCGAAATGAAAAATTGTTAGGAATAAGCGGGATTCGGTGTATATAATAACTCTCTCGCCTGTGCCACTTCTCGTCAAAATTTCCGCTTCTATCATGTTACGTTGGAGAGAAGTAACTTTAAGCCTCGTACCATTACTCAATTTCGGTGGGCTTAAATTTTGCAACAGAATAACGGGGACACCTTTTTTCTAATTAATTTTGTGTGATGGAAGACCAGGTGCGCTAAGAGAGTGTAAAAATTCGCCTGGATTATTACTAGAGTCATCTGTTAATTGAGATATACTGTTCATTTTCTCCCTCAACTTGATATGTGTCGTGTTCTTTTTTTAACCACGAACAGAGAAAAGACGGGTTGAGGTGAAATATTAATAATTTATTAATACAGGGAATTTCAAAATTATGTACAATAAATTTAGTGACATATTCTTCAGGTCAAAAGAAGACGAAAATGTTCTATAGCACTTTGTCTGGAAACGATCTGTTGGCGAGTAATCCAATATCATACAGTAGGGAAGCACGGTAGTTAGCGGACGATATTTTAGCAGTTCCAGCGTTTCGACCCAACACTAGGTTGAGTGGTTTGTTCCATTTAAACTTACTTTAGGGTTGTTCCATTAGTTGTGTACGGTTGTTTCCATTAGTTGTGTACGGTTGTTTCCATTACTGTACATCCACTAGGAATATCAATTTCAGAACGTTTGCGTGCTTTGACATACACATTACGATTTACGTAAAAAAAAGTCATGTACACGTATTCCAGTGCAGAATACACTGACATGCACCTAATGTATGGTCTTGGGGACGGAAATGCTGTGGAAGCAAGAAGTCTCTACCAAGAACGCTTTCCGAATAGACGTTTGCCAAATAACCGAACATTTGTATCTGTCGACAGACATTTGAGGAATCGTGGTTCCTTTGGCCGTCAAACAGGACAAGGGCGGCCTGTAGCACATTCTCCGGATGAGGAGGATGTGATAATTGACATCATACATGATGAACCACAGACAAGCACCCGTCGTATTTCTTCCATGGTACACATTCCGCACTCATCTGTTTGGCGCATTCTTCACCGTCAGCTTTTGCATCCATACCACCTGCAACTGGTTCAGGCACTGAACCCAGCGGACTATCCACACCGACAACGATTTTGCCAATGGATACAACGTCGTCATGCTGCAGACCCTAGTTGTCTCAGCCAGATACTTTTCACGGACGAAGCAACCTTCACCCGGACAGGAATCGTAAATTCTCTCAACCAGCACCATTGGGCAGATGCTAACCCGCATGTTAACAGAGCTCGAGCGCATCAAGAGCGTTTCTCCGTGAACATTTGGTGTGGAATTGTCGGAAATAATTTAATTGGCCTTTATGTTGCCGCCACGATTGACTGGGCGAACGTATCTTTTGTTTCTGCAGAATGCATTGCCAGAATTACTGGAAGATGTTCCTCTTTTGATAAGATCTAACATGTTTTTCATGCATGATGGCGCTCCAGCACATTTCTGCCATGTTGTGTGAGCACACCTTAATGCTGCATACACGAATCGGTGGATAGGTCGAGGTGGACCGGTAGCCTGGCCTGCAAGATCACCCGACCTTAATCCCTTGGACTTTTTTCTGTGGGGTCATGTGAAAACGATCGTCTACAGCACAGAAGTTCCTAACATTATGGATCTGCGACAACGAATTGAAAATGCATGCCAAACCGTTCGTAATGCTGGCGACGTACTCTTCCATGACATCAGACGGTCGCTCATGCAACGAGCCGAAGCGTGCGTGCGAGCTGGTGGCGGGCACTTTGAACAATTCCTGTAATTTCGAGCCACGGGTTTAGTTGGCTGTATCGCGTAAATAAATCGTTTCCAGACAAAGTGCTATAGAACATTTTCGTCTTCTTTTGACCTAAAGAATATGTCACTAAATTTATTGTACATAATTTTGAAACACCCTGTATTAATATAATTGTAAATGTAAGGTTTGCATTCACAATTAAAAATTATATTAAATCTCAATGTATATAAACTGTCAGTCCAATTCGTTTGCTGTTGACGATGATGGTGGGTCATTTTCTTGGAGCGAGAACAGGTTAGTTACTGGATCCGCGGCCGTCGTTTAAAATAAGTACACAATCATCTTTTTCCCTAGACTTATATTTTTCTCTTGTGATCAATTTTGCAGGCTCGAATAATACTCCAGCAATAGTCAGTAAGCATCCGTTACCCTTCATATAGCTTTCCCATGATCATTATATCTTTATGGAACCTTTCACTATGTTCGCGGAATCATCAGTGCAGCTCTCAGGAAAATAGTCTAGATGTGAATCTAGGAAATGCAATTTTAGAGATATGTGGCATCTATAAATCCCTATATGCATTTATCACTCCTTTAACCAATAAGTCATAGTTAGTAGCTTAGTGGAGGCCAAGAATCGTTGTTTAATAACTGTCTTCTTCGTACGCGTGCAGAAGATTTCTATTCTTGACTGGCCTAAGAAGGCGACAATCCTGTTTCTGACATGTGTTTAGCGCCCGCGGATTTCTCGGGACGGCCGAACTTGTCGTGGGCTATGTGTCCTTTGAACTGAGTCAGTAAATTGCGGCAGGTTGCTCTTCGATAAACTTTAGGGCACTGACTACATTTGATTTAATAAATCCGCGACTGTAAAAGTGGAGGAGTTGCGTCTTTCGGGTTACCCAATAGATTCTTCAATGTGCTGGGATTTTTATAAGCTATAGACATTTGGGCATTCTTAATAATGGCGTGTAGGTTTATTAAGGCCATCATTATAAGAGATAGGCATTCTATACCTTTGAACCTCTTTGTTGCTGAGTTTGGTTAACTCATTAACTACTTTTGCGATTTATGATGAAAGCGAGAGAAATTGTCTCGTAAATTCAAAGCCTCTGCATGCAATGACAGAACCACCACCGTGAATGTTTCTTGAATAATATCTTTTTGTCTTGACGGATATTTCGCCTAAGATTTCCGTAGCTCAAAGGAGAGTCATCCCAGACTTGCTGATCTATTGTGTACGAGACCTGTCCGAAAAGTATCAGGATTGAGGGCACAAAAAGAAAGTACAACTCGCTGCACCTTTTTCCTACATTCGCTGCTGATGACGAAATGAAATTTGCAGCTGTTAAGAGTGCCGCGTGCAATTGTTGTAACACGCTAAAGCAGAACTTTTTTCTTTTCTGGTCGCGTGGTGAAAATGACGTTGCATCAAAGTTTGTTTTAAAATCGGTAAAACCGCAACGGAGTGTTATGAAATGCTAAAACAATGTGAGTTTATGAAATGCTATAACAACGCTGCAGCACACACAGCGCACACCGTGTAACAAACATGAATACACACAATATACAAAGTACACATCAACATTCTGGTTATTTCTCCACGTATGAGCCATTGCGTTAAAGACATCGTGGTACAATTTTTAGAATGGCCATCGTATAGAAGTTCGTTTCCTGCGAGTACAGCCACCGAGACTCCTTCTTCCCTCGGCCCACAAATTGCGTAGACCATGCAATCGTTGCCGTACACTTTCTGCATTCACGGTGAATTTTCTTGGGCGTACGGCCTTTCGCGTGAAGGAAACTAATTACAGCTCTTTGTTCTTCCAGCGAGGACGATGTGATCAACTACGCCATCCAGCCGATTGCGATTGCACGCCTCCACTAGGTGTCAGCACCTTCACGGTGCTTTTAAACGATATCGGAAGGCGACAAGTTCAAAAAGAATATCCACCTTTTCCACCACCTGCAATAATTTTTTCGTTAAAAAAAATAAATAATGTTACTTTTTAATTTTCCCTCGTATATAATTTTCCTTCCTTATACTTATTATCTACTATGTGAAAAACATATTTAAATTTACGAAAAAAGTACAAAATCATCAACACATGAAAATTAAGATTGAAATAAAAATTAATTATTATAAAATATTAAAAAAATTACAAAATAAAGAGTATCAGTTAAGTAAAGCATATACATGGTGATTACAAAAGAACTTCACACTTTTAAAAATTTATTACATCAAAGCTTTTCAGAATATAGACAAACCACTTACGGATTTATAAAGAAAAACTCCGCAGATGTTCATTATGCCCCCCTGTCGTCGAATTCGTCCCAAACCCGCATTAACATGTCTCCATCAATCCCACGTATCGCTACCGTAATGCGTTCTTTCAGCTCGTCTAGGTCACGGGGAAGGGGTAGGGTGAAGACCTTGTCCTTTACACACCCCCATAAAAAGAAATCACAGTGGTGGATTGGTCGAGCAAACAATCTGGAACTTGCAAAGTAGCCATCGCGGAGTCCCGACCTCACACCTTGTGATTTCTTTTTATGGGGGTGTGTAAAGGACGAGGTGTTCACCTTACTCCTTCCCTGTTACCTAGACGAGCTGAAAGAACGCATTACGGTAGCGATACGTGGGATTGATGGAGACTTGTTAATGCGGATTTGGGCCGAATTTGACTACTTGTCACGTGGATATCGTCGACGGCCGACAAGAATGTCGGGGAGAAACGACGGAGGTGACGATGATGACGTCGAGCGAGCCGCTCCGAAACACGTGAGTGGGAAAGAAAGGAAGAGACAGAAAAGCTATCGTCGGCGACCGAGAAGGTCATGGACTCCGTTTCAGTACGATAAGGCGCAGGGTCAATGCCCTCGTAAAAGGCGCCGTAGCGACTTCAATGCCAGAAGGAAGTTTTCGCCGAACTGCGGTTTGCAGGTTACGGGAACAAGAGTTTGGCAGAGCGACGGTCACGACAACGAAGGAACGTTGAACGCAGCCGGCGAGCAAAACGTTCAGGACGTCGAGGAACCGAAGTTTCCGAGGCAGCAAGGTGGGCCAGAAATAATCTTCTCCACCGAATGGGAGAGCCGCCTAAAAACGATTATCGAG
>JAHWFO010052303.1:0-16001 GCA_023313115.1 Rhysida immarginata | reverse complement strand
TCTTTTGAGTTTGGGAAACAAGAAGAAGTCACAAGGAGCGAGGTCAGGTGAGTAGGGTGGGTGAGGAAGAACAGTGATCGAGTGTTTGGCCAAAAACTCTCGAGTTCTGAGGGCTGAATGGGCTGGAGCGTTGTCGTGATGAAACAACCAGTCACCTCTCGTCCACATTTCTGGCCTTTTCCACTCGTCCAGTGGCAGTTTTTCCGAGTTTAACACAAAATTTCACAGCAACTCTTTGCTCGTTCAAGTCACTCATTCTAAAAATCCGCCAAACGAAAAAAAACACACTTCACAAACAACCGCGTAGCTAATCAACCAATACTGATATTAGCAATCAAAAAACTGCCTTGAAATCCGCGGATCTGTCAGAAGATGGCGACACCAAGTGATTTTGATTGGGACCAACAGGGCCCGCGCAATTCAAACAGTCTACGTATTTTTTGAATAGACCTCGTACTGATATTCCGGACCTCGCACCCAGCAATTTCCACCTGTTTCTTCATCTGAGGAAGCATCTTGCTGGGAAACTGTTTGATGATGATGACGATATGAAGCATGAAGTCGACGCTTGGTTCAAAAAGACAGGTGGATCCTTCTATGACACCGGAATACAAAAGCTTGTCCCCAGGCTCAAAAAGTGCTTTAATGGTGGGAACTACACTGAAAAATGAGCTTGTATAAAAGTACTTGATAGTAATCAAGGCATGTTTTAAAAAAATTTATTTTCTAAATGTGCCTCGTAGATAATTCGAAATATAATTTTCTTTTTTTTTTTGTTTTCTTGACAGTAGAAAATATAAAATCATTTGGATTTAAAAGAAATGGGACTATAATCCCTGTATGGTAACCTTATTATCCAGAGATACCATACAGTGAATGATCGGTTAACAAACTTAATTTGTTCCAAGAAGTTGTTCGCTACCCAAATTGTTCGTTAGCCAATCAACGATTTACCATAGGTTATTATGGGAATTTGATTAATTCCTTCTAGAGACCCAAGAATTAAATAAAAATTACATAATTTCTTACTAAGGTGCGTCATATTTTCCCTTGTCTGCAAGAAACAAAATAAAATAATTAAAACATTGTCACTGTATCAGATTCTCACAACTATTATTTATTGTCTCCAAAGAAAATAATGGAAAACAAACAACAACAAGAATAAGAATTTATAAAAATAGAAATTAAGCTGTCCCATGAGTATAGGACCAGCATGTTTACCCCTAAAATCATCATTTTTATATAACTTAAAAATGCAGTCTTACCATGTTGTGGGCTTCTGTTCTGAATGTGTCAATAGGAGATGTCTTATTTATTGTTTGTTGGTCAAAGCACCACATTATTAAGACCAATAGGTAGTTATGTTTTCACAATGTGCGTCCATCTGTCTGTTGGTGCTGTAGCATTTGAACGCTTCCAAATTTTTGACTTTTGTTTTCACCATTCCACAACTTAGGTAAAACAACAGCCTGAGTTCGTTGGAGAAAAAAAAAAATCTGTGACTAATTCCGCTCCAAAAGGTCACAAATACCCCCCGGGGGGGGGGCCACATTTTTCTCTATACAATTCCATGTATAAATGGCCTATGCATTGATTAATGCATTTCTCTCTTCACCATTCAATAGCTAAGGCAGAGAGAAGGCTTGTGAATTAAATGAAAACACGTGATGATCTTCCTTGATGGTCAAAATTGATTCAATTGTATGTGTGGTCCTGTTGGAAACTTTCAGTGCTAAGATATGTAATATCAGGATGCTCATATCAACATGTAATATATCAAACAACTTGTAATGATGTATCATGAATGAATATAATGTAAAATTAATGATTCGTCATAATTGGTTCAATGGTACATGTTAAGAGATGGCATGTAGTATATCAAACAACTCGTTTATCAAGTGCAGTCCTTGTGATTTGTATGACATCCCTTTTGTTGCTTAGGAAGTATGCAGTATTTTAGTATCAGTCCATGCATTGATTTTTATTGCCATACAGGAGATTAGTTTGTAAAGTGTATGTGTACATGTGATAGTTTTATACTGTTTGAGGTCTGAAGTAAAAGGTGATTTTGGATCTTGTTTGAGAAATAAATGTGGGTATTTGTACGAGGAAATCTTTTTTGGCAAGAGGTCAGATGTAAATAGGAAAACCACTTGTATCAAAAACTCTGAATCAATTTACCGTCTTATATGCTTTTATTTGCTCTAGGCCAACCAGAGGAGTGATCCTGTATGGTTAAATCACGAAGACCTTTTAGAACTCGGAACTATTCGCATTAGGTTGCATATTCATCCTGGGGTTGAAACTTGTGACCGTTGTGAGCCAGGCCTAGTACAAGCAGCTTTAGAAGCAGTACAAAGAAGAACACATGGTTAGTACAAAACATGAGAGATCTCTTTTTAATAAATATTTTTCTTCAGCTCCTATTTTTATAATAAATTTGTTTTTTGATCAACGATAAGTGAGTATAGCAATAAGAAATTTTGATAATTGCATGTAGGGTTGTTTCATAATTATTGGGCAATTCCATTAAGACTAATTTGAAAGCTGGTTACTATGCGGACATCATACACAAATCATCAAAAGTACTGCAACCCCTCTGGTAATGAAAGCGAACTAAACCAACTGCTGTCTGTCTCCAGTTGTGCATGTGTCAGCCATGCAGGGGGATAGATTTGTCGCTTTCCACAGCCACCAGGAGCTGTTGCCAACCCATGACATATGGTTTCTTATAATTTGTACGATTCTTTCTGGGGGTTGCATTACTTTTGAATGTGTGTTTAGTAGGAATAACCGATAAATTATAGTTTTTAGAATGCCCTAGAAAGAATGCTTACTTTTGCATAGCGTGAAGTAATAAATTTAAACTGGAGTTGATGCTACAAACATAAAGTAAAGATATTAATGGGAAAAACAGAAGGAAAAACTCCGTGAACTGGATACGAACCAGGGACCACGAATATCACGCTCAGTGCCTATATCAACTGGGCTATCGTGCAGGGCTGTCTTCATACTCGCAGTCCCTTGTTCAGATCCAGATCATGGAATTTTTTCCTTGCGTTTTTATCATTAATATCGTTACATAGCAATAAAATTCAATAAGTTAACTGGAATTTAGTACTATAGTACCCGTTTAATACGATTTTCCGCATAATACTTGCTTTTTGCTCGCTCTCTTAACGTTATGTACATTTTTCATACAATCTATCCCGTTTAATGCATATATAACGCTCCTTCTGACCACTGTGTATACGTACTTTGAGTTTATGCCATAGTGACTGTCAATGTCGCAGGCAGAGTGCATATGTACCCGAATTTGTGCATCTCCATGTTCTCACCTTGCATATGCCCTCTTCAGGTTTTTGTTCTAATTAATTTGATCCATTGTTACTAGACAAAAATATGCCCTCCATGGTTGTAACTTTTTTATTTTTTAACGGATTTTTCAAAATTCTTTTTGTATCTGATACTCATATTTCTCCTTTATGTAATGCACTGTTCACTTTTCGACATAGTCCCCATCCCTTTCCACGCATTGTACCAACGCGTGACTAGTCGGGTGAACCCGTCGGAGAGGAATGGGGAAGTTGCATGAAAATTTTAAATTACTGTTTTCAATAGTATTCGTTATCAATATCAAGGAAGTGTAATTCGTTTGTGAAAAAAATTGATAGTTATTTTTTAAAAAAATGTTAAAGTTGACACCACAAGAAAACGATACATCATAGCCTGTGAGTAATATGATGTCACTTGCCTGCTCCTCACGATCATCGACAATGGTTAAAGCTTACAGCCAACAATGCTTAATAATCAGATCGAGCTTCACGTACACATAAAATCATTGCGTTTGATGGAAAGTGACGTCAGATATCGTTTTTGTTGGGAGGCGTGGTTTCACGTTTTTAGCGCTAATTTTAATAGGTTTCTTTAATATTTCGAATAAATTTAACAACGATTTCGTATTCAGCATAACACGATCTGTATGAAACAGTGCTTTAATTTGTAAAAAAAATTCCATGCAACTTCCCCATTCCGGGGTTGTCGTCGACACGAGGATTGAATGGCAGCTTTGGATCCTCTTCTGCAGCACAATAACACCCGTCCGCACACGATCGCCACACATCAGAGGGGGTTGCAGCGCCTACAGTTCAAAGATGAAAACCTGCAGTTCAAAAATGAAAGACTTTGCACCTTGCGACTTTCACCACTTCTCAAAGAGGAAAGAGCACCTTAAGGGGCATGAGTTGCGTTCTGACAACGAGGTGAAACCTGCCGTTCGGTCTTGGTGTCGACAACAACCCCGGAATTCCTCTCCGACGGGTTCACCCGACTAGTTGCGCGTTGGTACAATGCGTGGAAAGGGATGGGGACTATGTTGAAAAGTGAATAGTGCATTACATAGAGGAGAAATGTGAGTATCAGATACAAAAAGAATTTTGAAAATCAGTTAAAAAATAAAAAATTTACAGCCATGGAGGCATTACTTTTCAGCCCACCCTCGTATTTACGTTTATAATGACAAGGTACGTGTCTAAAGTATAATTATGATTTGTAATATGTATAACAATGACTAATGTATAGAATAATAAAAAGTATGATAGAGCAGTATGCCTTTTGCATATTTTAGACCTTCCTGCCTAAGATGTTTTCCCGTTTAATATGTCATTTTCGTATGGTCCCTTCAGAATCGTATTAAGCGGGTACTGCTGTAATTGTCTTCTTAAAATAATTTAATGAAAATATGTTTTATAATTATGATGCAGTTGTTTTAAGTAAAGAAGAAAAGGAGAGGATACGAAGACAAGAATTGAAAAAAATAAAGAAAAAATTTGGTCTTGAAGTAAGTGCAACATATTTATTTGTACCTTGATTATTAAGATTGAAGTATATGCCGATTTCTTTCAATTCTGAAATGAATCAGAAACTTATGTGAAATTACACACACCGGCCAATGAATTAGAAACCTTCGTTCAATATGGTATTGACCCTTCTTTGGCTGTAATTACAGAACATACGTGGTTTGGCATGGACTCTACAAGGTGTTGCAATGCAGGTAAGGTAATCGCAGACCATGCATTCATCAGAGAGACCTTCAGGTCCTGCAGAGTAGACGGAAGCGGATGCCTTCGACGAATGTCTCTTTCCAACATGTCCCAAACATTCTCGATCGGATTCAAATCCGGACTTTGCGCTGGCCACGACAGATGTTGCAACTCTGTGTCATGTTCAGAAAACCACTCCTGAACAATTCTTGCTTGATGGACAGTAGCATTGTTGTCCATGAAGAACCCGTCACCGTTTGGGTACAAATGTACCATTGCAGGATGGACTTGATCTGCATGAATGTTCAGATAGTCTTTGGCTGTCAAGGAATATCAGGGGACCCTTGCCATACCAACAAAACATGGCCTGTACCATGACACCTCCTCCTGCAGCTTGAACTGTGTTCACAACGCATGAGGGGTCCATCGCTTCGTGGGGCTGCCGCCAAATTCTCTGCCAGCCATCGGTGCAAGACAATGTGTAACGCGACTCGTCCGACCACATCACCCCCCGTCGTCTACTGTCCAGTCACACCGTTCTTTACACCACTGCAGGCGAACTTTCTGGTTTGTTGCTGACACCAGGGGCTTCCTCACTGGCATGCGACTTCCCATCCCTATTCGCTTCAACTCTCAGCGCATTGTTTTGGAGGAGATGGGTTGTGATATTCCTTCATTGAATTCTGCCGTCAGTTGCTCCACGTCCAACCTTCGGTTTTGCCGCACAATCCGTCTCAGACGGCGTTGGTCCCTGTCTGTGTTGACTGTTTTTGATCCACAATTCTACCGTTTCAACAACTCTTGTGAATTCTGTTTCCACACTTTGAACACCTTGGAGACCTGACCTTTTCGTAGCTCCAGCTAGACGGGCTGCCACAATAATTCCTTTTTGGAACTCAGACAGGTCTGCTGTTTTCCCCATTTTGCTCAACTTGAGCAGCTGCAGCTTGTTCCTACCCTGTACCTGCAGCTTGGAATGAGCATGTACCTCACATGATTGCATTCGTTTGCATATCACAATCGTTTCTGACCTGTGACCCCGCTTTACAAATCAGTACAGTAATTCATTATGGGTTTCTAATTCATTGGCCAGTGTGCGTATGAGAACATGTCAAAAAATTTTCTGTTTATTTAGTCATTTTTTTAATTTTATATTTTATCGTTAATATTTCTAGTAGGAGTTGTCCTCTGTTAAATAACTTGAAAAAAGAGAGAAAAATAAAAAAGAGCCTCAGTTTAACTGTAGAGTTCGAAGCCTTTGAAATACAATCGAACCTCGATATCTCGAAATTCACGGGAACAGGAAAAACATTCCAGATAAAGAAGTTTTCAGATGTTTTTAAATCAAATTTTTAGGTTAACAAGAAATTAACCCCCCCCCCTCCCGAGGAGGGTTATAGAAAATTAGCGGAAGCCCTGGGGTAATCTAATTTTACCCCTTTATTTGCACTTTTTAATCAAAAATTGATTTTCTCGAAAGTAGTTTTTAAGAAACGAAAAAGAGTTATATCTTCTTTCCTTTCTCATCATTTCCAATCAAATGACATATCACATGCCATATGTTGCCATAGTCCTAAAGACCAAGTGATTGCCACTCTGACCCCACTGGGACAAGTTGGCCTAAACTTCATAGTTAATGTAGATCTTGCATAGAGGAATCTGCATACTGAATTTGACTCCTTTACCACATAGTCCCCTCTGACTTACACCCCCGTAATTCTGACCCCAATGCACCAATCAAAACTAAACTGCAGAGTAAAGATGGACATGCCCATAGTAAGCTACATACCGATTGTACATACCGAATTTCAACCTTCTAACTCAAAAAAGAGGATGAATGGAGGACGGACAGATGGATATTGTAAAACCAATAAGTACCTCTATTCTTCCACTACTTAATAACGATACTGAGAACAATAGGAGAAAAAATGATACGTGTATAGAGAGTTAAACCATATCAAGTGGTTCCATTAGTCAGGGTCGGCTCTACCCAAAGTGCAAGAGGTACACAGCACCAAGGCCATGAGCCTACATGGTAGGAAACTGTGCATACACTCCCTCCTCCCTCACTCCTTGAGCTGACCTTCCATTTTGCTCTCTCCTATGTGATGACTAACTCTCATACTCTCTCTCTCTCTCTCTCTCTCTCTCTCTCTCTCACTTGCTTCTCAACAATTAACTTTGCAACAAAAGGGGGATGATACTCTCTCCTGTTCCAATGGCATTGCTCTCGCAGATCCACCCGTTTATTATTAATTAATGCTATAATTACATAACTTGCAATTTAAATACAATTTGGTTTATTCACGTTATAATTGATTCATTCACATGCCGATGATCCAAACCGTTGCCAGTGATCTTCCTTCCATGCTGTCACACAGCCAATTGGTGCGTTCCAATGATCTTACCTGCCTTCCTATCCCTTAAGGCTCTTTCTCGGTGCATACATAGTATTCTGCCTCTTCAAGCGACGGCGAACTCACGACAGTCCCACTTTCAGTTGGGCGACCCATATATTTAAATGCTTTGCATTTTGCTGGTGCACACAGTCAAAATTTGATATAGCAAGGTTTCTGAGAAAACGTTTTTTGAGATAACAAGGAAAAATTACATTGAATTAATAGCGAAAATGCAGGGAAATAACATTTTCGAGATATCAAGGTTCGACTGTACCTACCTGGTATTTTATGAAATCGTTTTTCTTGTGATAAGAGATTTTTCCTTTATCCTCTACTTATTGTTATCAGCTCGTTATGAATATTTTCAAAATTCATAATATCAAAATAATTTCAGTCCACACTGCTTCTGAAATTTGTGGTATGAACAGCAGATTAAATTTTCAGAAATAATTATAAGGTTAACCAAAGTATAAGGTTTACTTTGTGCTTTTCTTTTTCTTAATAGTCTGAGGCATCCATAATTCAAGTTAAAATTTCCAATAGACGATTTTTCATTATCTGAATAATCATGAAATAATTCTTTCTCTCACGAAGTCAGCACAGTACCAAAATAAAGCTGGCATCAAGAAAAACTCAAAATACAAAGATCGTGCTGAACATAGGCGGAAAACAAAGGGAAGCAGCAACCCCCACGAGAAGACAGAAATGGCTTCCATGGACACGTAAGTAATATAAGGTTAAATTTGACCATTACAGAGGTTGAGTCAAAAGTAGTGGCCTACTCGGGAAAGGGGTTTAGAGTTTGACGAATTCTGGGCGAAGACCATTTACCACAAGGGTATATTGCAATTTATTAAGAGAAAAGAGTGGGAAGAAACGTCAGTATGAATTTGAATGCCATAAACATTATGCCACCTGCGTCAGCCAGTGTAAAAATACGGTAGAAAAATTGGTGATACGCGGGCTTCTTCGTCACTATTGGAAAAAGGGGACAAGTGCACGAGCAGCAGCCACCGAAATTTGCAGGGTGGAAGGTCAGGGTGTGACCAATGAACGGACAGCACAACGATGGTTCTCCCACTTTTTGTCTGGAGACATGGGCCTGGAGACCCAAAGAAGTGCATGACGCATCCCTACGGCAACACGTGGAAGCCAACCCAGCAGCACCACCCGTGACTAGCGAGGGACATTGGGACATCACAATCGAGTGTGGTTCGACATCTGCACGCCATGGGAAAGGTCAACAGGAGTTGCCGAGTTGTGCCCCACGAGCTGACGCCCACGCAAGCACAACAACGGGTGAAGGTGTGTCGTCAACTGCTTGAAAAAATTGAGTTTCTGGCACATCCAGCATAGAGCCCCGACTTGGCACCTTCCGACTACCATCTCTTCCAGTCCATGGCGCACTTCTTGCGTGGATGGCGCTTCGCCAATGTCAGTGAGATTGAAGACGCTGTGCGTGACTTTTTCGCCCAGAAACCAGAGGAGTGGTTTCGCGAGGGCATCTGCCAACTGGCTGATCGTTGGATGAAGACCATTGAGCATGATGGACTCTACTCTGAAGATTAGCAATGAGTGGTTTCTGTCTGGTGCCCATTTAAAAGTTTTTGTGGTGATTATTGGCCATTGCTTTTGACTCAATCTTTGTAATTATTTTAATACTTAATTCTAACAATTGACCAATGCTTTGACTTACAATTGATTATTAGTGGATACAGGTATTACTACTATTTTTTTTTTTTTGTAAATGTTCGATTTAAATACATGTCCAAAATGAAAAACTGCATAGAATACCTCAATACTTATGAGAATCACTGCCATGTGTCTTATCTGAAATGTTAGCATTATGGAGATAACGATTTTGTGATTTATGTCGGTAACCCCTACCTTATTCCATTAAAATGTGTGTTTTTGGGAATGTATGTCGTTTTGAGGACTTTGGTTAGTGGAATTGTATTCTTTGGGCAATGTAGTATTAAATCTCAGAAAATGGATGAATTACATGCATAAAATTTTTCGGAAATCAAGATTAAAGTAGGAAGTTCTGAGTTGTCGTGGAAGTTTCGGAAATCTTTGATGATGAATCTAAACAAAATAAATCAAGTCAGCAACACTGGTAGGCTTTTTAAAAACTTCTCCATTTAATAGGCTATCAGAAAAAAAAAAGAATACATGACGTTGGTGTTCCCGTGGTGGTCCACTTGCCTATACTCTTCACCTTGCAATGCAGTCAACGTTCATGGTCTGCAAATTTTACAGTGATTCAGTTATGACCCACTGATCACCTGCACACTATAGAACACCTGTTGATTGCAATCTCCACCTGGAATCTTATCTTCAATGCTGAAGAATGGCGCCCTGTTGATCTTCCTTTCATGTGGTCACTTGTTCGAGAGCAGCATTGATATTCAGCATATGTTAAGAGTTCGCTTGACTTCCTGCCGAAGTATGTCATGCAGATTTTTGCATCTCTCAAAGTCCTGTTTCACAGATGAAGTTATCAGGCATTGACGAGGTTCAGTTCACCACCAAAAATTTCAGCACGGCTTCTTTTTTTACTTTCTAGCTCCACGCTCTCTCGTTTCTCGATGGCTTTTTCTTCTTTTCTTTTCTCACTTAAAAAAACGTATATTACCTTCCTTCCCACTCTTGTCATGATTGCTCTCCCGCCTCTAAGATTTGAAAGTAACCAATCCGGCATAGTCCCTCATTGCTGTTGGCAATCCAATCTCCTTGCTCATTCCAAGGTGCTTGCCCACGTCATCGTCAGGTATGATAGAACGAACAGCTGGCAACAATGGGTCATGCGGCTCCTTCGCTCTGTCTCCACGTGAGATTGAAACGTGGAAAGCGGAGTTTGAATATAGGATGATCAAAGAGTGTTTCTGCTTTTTACTCACAGTCCCGCTAAATATTCAAAGACATCCTGTTGACAATATTTAAATATTAATAAATATCAGTTACTTACACAATTGTTTATTTATTGGCAACACAAATTTATAATGAAAATTTGTAGGGACGGTACTAACTGTACTGTCACACAATTAACATATTTTTTTGCAGTAGCACAGAAGCAGTATATGGGATCCACAGATTTCATCTCTATTCATTTATATATAATGGCAACAGCTATTTGACTAACTTAATTGTATGATGTCCTTCTGCATCAACTGTTATCTCCTAATTTTAGGCCTGTGCCTGCTGACAACAAAGGATTCCAAATGCTACAGAGAATGGGCTGGACTGCTGGTTCTTGTCTTGGCAAATCCATCAAGGGTATTTCTCAGCCTGTAAGTTAGAAAAGCTTTATATTTCTATTCATAAAAGGCCTACAAAAGTATGGGGAGATGGGAGAATATGTTGGGCGGGATGGGGCTAATTTTAGTGCAGGTGAATGGCCACCTCCAAAATACTGTGGCTCATGTACGAGGTGTGTACAAAAGTATCGGACCTTTGACCAGGAAAACCAAAGTTATTCAACTGTAGGATTTAAACATTAATCTCTTCAAAGTACCCTTCTTGAGACTGTACACACACTTCTCCCACCGCTCCCGCCATTGTTGGAAGCATCTTTGGAAGGCCTGTTTGGGAATGGCGGACAGCTGTGCTGTCGTTTTCTGCATAATGTCTTCTCGTGACTGAAGTCTGGTTCCTTTCAGTGGTGTTTTGAGCTTGGGGAACAGGCAGAAGTCCAATGGAGCCATGTCGGGGGAGTAAGGAGGCTGACAGACCAGAGGAGTGCTGTGTTTGGCCAGGAACTTCTGAATCAAATGTGATGTATGGGCAGGTGCGTTGACGTAATGGAGTGAACAAGTTCCTGTTGCCCAAAGGTAGGGTCGTTTCTGTCGTACAGCATCACGAAGGCAATGAAGGACAGTCAGAGAGTACTCTTTGTTGATGGTTTGGCTTTTCGAGAAATCTGACAGGCGCGCAGCTCTGCATACATGACCAACTGCATGCATACGGATGACTGTCATCTATATCTCGTCGCCAGAGGAGAAAACTCATGGTTCATTCATTTAGGCAGGAAAAGTAAAGGCCCGATACTTTTTGTACACAACTCGTATAAGGTCAAAATTCTACAGTAATGGTAAATTGTTTTTGCAGCTTCATTTCATAGTCAAGGTAAGAATGTTTTTAACTCCACATATTTTCTTTTATTGTATCGTAATTAAGTTGAAATTCCCGTAGATATACGTAAATTTTTTGGACACCAAATTATATGCGGGACATTCATTTTTTGTGATTTTTGGGCCTAAAAACGGGAATCAACTTATATGCGGATGAACCTATACTCAAATATATGGTAGTCTGTGCACGGTATCTTACTCTTACAACTCTTTTGTGGTAAAGCTTATGTTCATTCACTCCAAGAGCATGTGATCCTTATCATAACGAATGATAGATTTACCTTTATTAAAGCAAAGCTTGACAAAGATAAATAATAATAAATAAGTACGATTATTCTGTATTCGGCTAAAAACTCATGAACTGACAACATCGAGTGAGCTGGTGTGTTTTCATGATGTAAACACTAACCTTATCTCACCCTAACCTGATAACACTGGAAAATTTACAGTGTGTCCTTTTATGACCGAGGAAAATTTTCACCAAACCACTAAGAGGACTGAAATTTTGTCACACAATCATTACAGTTTATTCAATGGGTTTCATCAGCTGCAAGATAGTTCTGTGGCTCATGGATTCATTACCATAGGCTTGATGAAACATCTAATGGGTTCTCTGAATGTTTTCCCTGGTTTGATGCAGAGTTTCACCTCACAACACTGTTCACGAACTCGCTCATTGTGAAAATTAAGCCCTTGCTGAAATCTTGGGAGATCACCTTACATAGACAAACGATTTGCATAAACTAAATTAAATGCTTTTTTCCTATTAATAAACATTTGATTTTTATATGAATTAAATTTAATTATTTTTGCCATAAAATTTGCATAATGTTTATGTAATATTTACTGGGCGAGTCAAAGAGAAAGTTATTCTTTAAACATTTATTGTGGTAACATACTTATGATAGAAGATTGTGCAATGCACCAATAGAAAGAAAAAACTCACAAAATTTTATTTTCTCTACAAGGTATAATATGAGAATCCCATGTAACTCAAACTGGTGTCTATGGCTTCAACGACATTTATGATGTGGCTTCATAGTTCTGCCAAATCTTTTCACAGGGATAGCACATAACCCGAAAGAAAAAAATCACAATGCTTCAGAGCAAGTGTCTTGCTGGCTATTTCTAAGTGCTTATAATTGGCAGTGGAGCAGCCAGTCATTCAGATATTATCACACCTTACTTACTTACTTACTTTTCAAGCCCGCTTATCCATTAGGGTCGCGGGGGCAGCAGCCCTATGGAGGATCTCCAGCGATTGCGATCTTCTGCCATCAGGCGCATGTCCTCCCTGGTAATATCCAAGCGACTCGAACCCAGATTCTCCATGTAGTCTAGCCACCTGGTTCTAGGCCGACCCCTTGGTCTCTTACCCACCGGCTTGGAAAATAACAACTGCCTAGGAAGACTAGTTTGCAGCATCCGTATCACGTGGCCTTACCAGCGCAACTGAGATCTCTCAATGCGGAGAAGTAGCGGCTCAACATCTAAAGATTCCCTTATTGTGCTGCTGTACACTCTATCTAGTAGGGTAACACTTGCCACACCTCTCAGAAATCTCATTTCGGCCGCTTGTACCCGCGATCGCACTCTTTCGGTCATTACCCAAGCCTCATGACCATAGGTGAGAATGGGGACAAAGATAGATTTGAAGACGGAGAGCTTGGCTTTGTTACTCAGCTCGCGTTTCGTTACTACGGATCGCCACAGTTCACGTCTGACACAGCTTGCTGCACCGATCCGAGCATCCAATTCTTTCTCCTGCCGTCCATCACTCGTGAATGCAATCCCGAGATACTTGAATTTCTCCACCTGTCTCAATGAGGCTCCCCTAACATGGAGAGCGCACTGAGCAGGCTGTCTTGAAAGGACCAGAACCTCGGTTTTAGCCACACTGATCTTCATCCCAGCTTCTTCACATTTGGCTGCAAACCGGTCTAGTGCATGCTGAAGGTTCGTGCGAGAAGACCCAAGGAGGACAAGGTCGTCAGCAAAGAGGTGATAATGATGTGAATAATGTATGATACAGCAAAGTTAGTATGGTACTTTAACAATACTGTCAATATTGTTCTAAAATTAGTAAATTATTGTTGATCCAGTTCATTGATGGTTCGGATCATTGTTACCATACGCAGGGATAGTTACAAAATAAAATCCCTGAAATGTAGTGATAATGTATTTATTAATGATAATATATTTCTTGAGTTTTCCTTTCTATTATTCCCTTGCACAATCCTCTATCTTATGGATTTTATCTGCAATAGATGTTTAAAGGTGTAACTATTTTTGTCACGCCCTGTACTTCATATTACTGTTGATTAGAAATAAGAGTAATTCCTTTGCAGTAAACAGTATGTTTTTAAAATTTCCTGCTTAGTAGCCAACAAGTTTGAGGTATACATGGTGTAACAGAATTCATGTTACAAACTTGCAGGTGGTTGAGAATAACCACATTTTGATTGGAATCCCAGTGTGGAAATGGCCCATTCCTATGCTGTTAGAGTGGAATCATCCAACCACCTAGAAGTCATTCAAGTTTGCAGCATGTATTCTGTTAACACTCTATAAAGGCCTTCCAAGCTTCAAATCTACTGGATCGTGGGTTCAAATTCTGTTGCATTTATGATAGGATCTGGACTTTTGGTTCCTTTTATTTTTTTATTTGAATAATAGTATAAAGAATGAAATGCTTGATTTTTCTCTCTTGCATTAAAAAAAATTCAATGATGAAATTTCATTATCAATCAAGTTTGAATATTCAAATTTCATGAAAAATGAACATGATTTTCATATTGTATTGCAACAAATCAAAGGAAATTTTTGAAATATTCATTACATTCATAACACTAAATTTGGAAAACCCAATCTCTTATTATTCTATTATTTCATCATGTGGATTGACTTTTCCCACTTTGACCACTGTCACCTACATTGCACTCCATTAATAGATCTTTTAAATAGAAACCAATTATCAACAATCTTGATAAAGTAAAACGAAGACGAATCGGAATAGCAGGCAGTTTTTTTGCAAGCTTGATTAGAATTCGGAAAAGCGGGAACCACAGAACAATGGCCAAATTGTTACAAACATGCATATTACTTTCTCTGTGTACAATTGTGAATTATGGGCCTAAGAGTAATGAGATATAGGTAAGTTGAATGTGTTTGAATACACAGGAAGATATTGAAGATGGTGATATATGGTGATCTGAGAAATTCAAAAAAATGATATAAGGGCTTCAAAGAAGCAAAGGAACAAGAACAGGAAGACTGAAAAAAGTTGTCTGAAAAAAATCCAGAGCTAGACTGATTATCCCAAGAGCAGTTCACAGAAAGGAAAAACATACAGTCAGAAAGAGGAATAATCAACTAAATGTATTATTCCCACAACTCAAAAAGTTTACAGAGTGAAATGATTATACGATGTATCTACATAAGTCTGTGTTAGAAAACCTACCCATAACTGTCATTTAGGGGACCAAGCCAATGTTTATTAAGTGTATTATGGTAAGAAAAGGTAATAACTCTGATGGAAAATTTTTCTGAAGAGACAGATTAGGAGCCAAAAAATCAGGATGAAGATGTCAGCAGTGGATGATGCTGCTGTATGCAGAACCTTATTAAGTTCATCAGCTCTTGAATAAGTTCGCATTGGATGTTCTCAAAACCATTTTGAAGATTTAGTTTTTTGGTAGGTAGACACGAAGAGCAAACAAATTAACTTATGTAGATCCTTTTATAAAGAAATAAATTTATCTGTTTATAAGTACAACTACATTTCAAAAGTTTAGAAACTTCGCTGAAGCATGACTGTAACAACTTGTTTGTGTTGATTGGCAATGGAAAAAAAAACCATTTGGAAATTCGGAAATTTTTTTTAACTAGGCACCAATATACCAGCTTTAACATAGGCTTTTATTTTTTTCAATTGCTTGCAAAATGAAAGAGACCTGATTTTTTGAAATTCGCATAGCCATTCCAAAAGTTTAGAAACGGGGGTTTTTGGTTTCAAAAGTTTAGAAACATTTCACTATTTACAAAATAAAAGTTACCAAACACAAACAAACATGGCAATATTTAGTTGGATAGCCTTGTGCTCTGATTACAGCATTTATTCTTCGTGGCATTGATGTTACCAATTTCGTACATTCTTCAGGAGTAATGGTTTTCCACACACTTAGATGTTCTTTCTTAAGATCACCCTTATTTGCAGTGTCCACTTGTCATAGTCTGTTTTTCATCAAACGCCAAATATTCTTAATGGGACTGAGATCAGGAGAATTTGGTGGCCATTTCATCACGTCGATATTTTTTCGTCTAAACCACTCTTTAACAATTCTGGCACAGTGAGAAGAGGAAGTCATCGTCCTCGAAAAGGTGTTCAATACTTGGGACCAGAAAATGCTCAAGCACATCGGAGTAGACGT
>JAHWFO010052289.1:0-10913 GCA_023313115.1 Rhysida immarginata | reverse complement strand
ATCTTGGAAACAATCTATTGTGTTGCGTATCCCCAAGCAGGGACAAAGTATCTAGGTTCTGTCCTCGGGCCCGTGCTATGTAATTATTTTGTGCATGATTTAACGAAATCCAAAAATTGTAATCTATATTTCTATGCTGATGATACTGCCATTATGACACGGGCACACAAGCCAGCTCAATTTATCCCTCGCCTGCAGCACGCCTTGAAGATGTTCGAAGACTGGTTTAACTGCTAGATGCTGAAAGTGCAAGGCTATGTACTTCAACAGAAAGCTCAAGCGTCCCCGAGATTCTCTTGTTCTATTCAATAAGAAACTGGACTTGGTAGACAACTACAAATATCTTGGCGTTATCATCGACTCAAGATTCTCGTGGATTCGTCACGTGACCTGCGCTCTGAACAAAGCGAAGAGGGCTAAGTACAGTCTCATAGCTCTCCTGAGTCGCAACAGCACCTTCAGCATCGACAACAAGTTACTTCTGTACAAGTCGATTATTAGGACCATACTCCTCTATGGCATGCCTGCTTGGGTGACTATCAGTAGAAGCAGATGGAGCGAGCTACAGTCGTTCCAGAATATTACCCTGAAGACCACTGCCCAGCCTGACAGAAGGACTGTGAAAAACCAATCCATCCATTCAGATTTAAACATGGTCCACATCGGAAGGTTAATACAGGACCACCTTTTGATTATGATGCAGAAGATGAAAATTCACGACAATGACCTAGTGACTGGCATATACTGAAGAACTCAATAGACATGAAGTATCGAAAACCGAGGCACATTCTTGACATCAACTTTGAAGAGCAACGTTTCTTTCCCGTACTACTGGAAGATGCGATAATCTTCTTTCTCGTTGTATTTTTATTTCGTTTCTATTTTCTTTCTGACAGTTGTCTTATTTTCTTTTATGCATAATATGGAAGACCGCTTGGGTTGGTTAGGCTTCTTGACTACCTCAGTGTATTTCATTTGGAATTTATTCTAGTTCGATGAGCTTCGTGAAAGCGCTGATTTCGTCCCATCTGAAGAAATGTACACTTCACTGTTCGATTGTCGATACGCTACCATTGTCCTTGTACTGCTGCACTAAGACTTATATGGTGATTGTAAAAAGTTAATAAGCGGCCTTCGCAGAACAAAAATATATAGTAAAGCTTTTTGAATATATACTACATATTACATCTTAATGAATTTTGATTCTCTTCTATTACAGGTAAAAGCAACTATAAAATGGGTGACTATCGAAGGGCTAGAAAATAACTACCACTTCAGCTCTAGACGTATGACATGGTTTGAAGCCTATACTTATTGCATAAAAATTGGAGGTGAACTGGTAACTATTGAGGATGACAACAAGAACGATTACTTACTCGAGTACGCTACAGAACATTGTAAGTAATTCTAAATGTACATTTTAAAATAAGGCTACATCAATTTAACACTTTTGAAATAGCAACTCTTAATATTGCCTGCATTTTAATTTTCTTTACAAAATTGTTCTTATTGACTGATATTGCAGATAGCTCCGTCCGCTATTGGTGGACAAGTGGACAATTAGATTTGCATTTGAAACTATGGCAGTGGCAGACAACAGGAAATTATATACAGTTCTTCGATTGGTGTATAAACCAACCCGACAACTTAGGAAATGAGAAGTGCTTACGCTTAGACGTTATAGGATCCTGCTGGGAAGATTATAAATGTAATGATAATAACACAAAAGCAATTTGCGAGAAATGGAATGAACATAAGAACGCATTTGATCGATATTTGCCAATAGCGACGTACAGAACACGAAAAATCAAAAATCTTTAACCTAGAGATGTAAAAATATTTGGATAAATCTAAAAAATAAAAAGTTTTCGCTTTTTGTATAATGAGATGTATTTCAATAAATTATTGAGTTTACTTTTCTTTATATGTTAATATCTACCCCTGTAACGTCATATTGATTTTTAATAAAGGCATACAAATAATTTTAAAAAAATATTCTAATAAAAATTTCGCCTTAGAATTTTTTTAAATAAATAGACGATTTCAAAATCACAGTTTTCTGAAAGGAACATTTATTTGATTCAATAGTAATCCTTTAATCTTACCATATTAGTCATCAGTGATTGTTAATTGGTTGAAATTTAAGGGTGCATCAACTTCTAGGTCATTTACACCCATCGCAGGATTATTGATAGCGTATAAAGCCATGGAAGAGATAGAATGAGAAGCGAAGCTCCCGAGAAATTGTGAAAGGATAGTTTCTTCCTCTCCAGTCATTGTGTGGTCAGGAATTCGGTTATTTTTCCTATATGATTGCAGCACGCAATGTGTCAAAGCCTGAAAAGACTAGTTGGCAACGCATTGTTTACACGTTTCCTTCATTTCAAAACGCGATAAACTTTTACATTATTTCCTATAGTTTGCACAAATCCTGGGCCTTAGCTGTTGCGCCTATGGGTGCACTAATAAGTATAATATCGGGAGCAACGTGAAATTTTTTCGATTTCCTTCGCGAAAATATTATTCAGATAGACGGAATCGATGGATCTTAGCACTGAGACGTACGACTGAAGATGGAAAGGCATGGAGATAGATTCAACATATGAGGATGTGCAATGACCAGTTTCAGGCAGGTAAGCACTGTTGATGGTGTGTAACTATACTACGTTAAGAGGACAATCATAAATCGAAAATATTAAAGTTACTTCTGTAGGCGGCCTCATCTAGAAGAAAACCATCCAGATTACGTTCCAAACAGGTTCGTTTATTTTCGTCCAAGTAATGAAGTTCCACGTTATGAACGAGCGAAAAAGAGTAAGAATAAAATTTATTCGTAAGGACTAGTTTCCCGCGTTTTTCATCATGAAAATGTACGATTTAATAGAAATATTCGTGCGTAGCCTAGGCCGATCTAATGCTGCTATTGCCAACCAGTTTTGCACGTCTTTCTCACAAGATGGCTTGAGCATGCGTATTACAAATAGGAAAAAACCGGATTTAATGACACTTATAGCCCAAGAGCTCATAACTAATTGTGAGCAGGTATTTTAGGCCATTTGAAATTTTGGGCATTAGTACTTACATCCTATTCAAGTCTGGCTGGCTGCATGGGGTCTCGTCCGTACTGCGCATTATGCAAATGTTGCAAAAAATTATAGCCAGAAAAATATTTTAGGGCCGCTGAAATTTAAGTAATCTGAAATTAGATAAACCCAAAAATAAAAGTCCAAAGACGTTTTAGGTAGTTTAAAAATATGGCCAGACTACCCCGAATTTGTAGCACATACACCGCACACAGCTTTACAGATCCGTCCGAACACTGGATGGGAAGCTTTGCCTCATCCTCCGTATTCACCTGACATCTCTCCCAGAGTTTGTCACCTTTTAGACCATTGGATAATCCTATGCTATAGCCCGCTAAAATTTAAATGTATTTATTGAATATATTTAAGAATATTGACAAAAAGCCAGACAAAAATAATGGTTTTTAACAATCGCCAGACGTAAAGAAATATTGTGAGTGAGAGTGAAAAACGTTAAGGTGCGTTCCCATAGCTTGCTAGAGCTTTGAAGCAAATTCTACTTGCTAGAATGCAGTAGTAAATTGCGAGCTTTTAAAGCAAAGCTAGCTTTGAAGGTATCCAAAATCTAATGTGTCTCGCGAGAAATTGCAGGCAGGAATTCCAAAAAACATGGCGCCTTGAATGCACGAAAACATTAGTTGTTAGAGAAAAGGAGTTTAATTTTAAGCTATTGATAATTAATCTAACAAGTATTTTGTAAAAAAGGATAAAATATTTCCAATTTAGCAAAACGTGATATTTATTTTTATTTCCGATGATGCTACAAAAAATGGAATAAATAAATAAAATAAAGTAAAATAAAACCAACTAAATTTAAATAAACAGACCTATTAATTAAATTAATAAACAACAACATCACGCCCCTATCCTTCAAAAAGGTGGGCAGCACACGAAAAAAAAAACAAAAAAACAAAAACGGATCAACCAAATCATACATCGCTAATCAATCGGCGCCACACATTCCGGTCTCTCACGTGGTGGCTAACGAGGCTCTGGCAAACTTCTCTTCGGAGAGGGTAGGCTGAGACCCATAGAGGGCACTCCCCTCACCAGTCTATACCACTACTGGCTGATCACTAGTATGGTGAATCTTACTTTATGATTTACAGAACACAAAAGAAATAATTAAATGAATAAACTTAAGTAATAAATAAATTAAAATAATACACAAATTAATAAAAAGACTAGTAAATAATAATTAAATAAATATAATAAATTCAATAAAAATTTAATGGAATAAAATTAAATTAATGATTATTATGTACAGGGTCGAGTCACTGAATTATGACCACCTACCTAACAATCCGAACAGCCTTCTTTTGCAGCCAAAACAGCAGCTAGGCGACGGGGCATGGATCAATAAGTGCTTGGAAGGTGGCAACAGCAGAACAGCAGAGCATTACGTAACTCACAGAATTCCGTGGTGGAGGGTCTCGCAGCCTGACGTGTCAATCTAGATGTTCCCACATATCCTCGCAAGGATTAAGATCTGGGAAGTTTGGAGGCCAGGGTATAAGTGGAACTCATCCTCATGCTCCTCGAACCATGCACGGCAAATTTTGGCCACGTGGCATGTGGCATTATCCTGTTGAAAAATGCCGTCATTCGCAGGATGCACAGTTGCTATGTAAGGATGCTCTTTACAGCCCCGAAGTTTAAGGATAATTCGTCAAGTATTTCTCTAGATATTCGACAAAACGTCTATATCTAAGGGTGTCTGGAAATATTAATTATTCTTTGGATCTTTGTACCTAGACTTAACAAGGGTTAACTTAAGTTTTGGTGAATGAGTGTTACAGTTATTGAATATTTGTGTGTTAGCCTAATTCTAGGGTCAATTCATCAATATACATTATTTCTGTACATTGGTAATAGTTAAATATATTTCTTTCATTTGTGAAATACTAATTGCCAAATGAATTTTTCATACTCTTAAATGAATACCTTAATTGTTAGTTGCTTATATTTCCATCTAAAGTTTGTATCCTCCCAACTTATACTTATTTTTGTTATAATATTAATATTAAATATTTATTGGATAAATTGAGAATTTTTTTTCATTTCGCTTAGCCACTGATCACTAATCGCTTTTGGGTTGGCCTCATAAACAAACAAAAGATGGGACAGGTCACAAAACCATTCACTTCACAAACATTACCACGGAATCACCTGGTTTCCGTGCTTTCGGACTTCAAAGATAAACTTCTTCGTTCTTCCCAGAAGTTTGTTGAATGGTAACTACGGTTTCGGAAAACGGTACAGATACAAGGTCAAATCGAACAGGGCTACCATCAAATACTCGGCAATGAGTAAAAGCCATTTCGTCGCGAGAAAACTTTCTGTACACCGATAGAGCGGAATCAACCAGGGCCAGTTGGCTCATCTAGCTAGTAATTAAGTTGGCCCTGATTCAGTTTTCTTAATGCAAAATTTTATAGCTATCATAAATATATTTGTTGATATATTAACTAAAATATGAATTTTTCAATGCCTTACTTAAAATGCCTTAAATAAGTTTTTAATAATTTACTGGTTAATTTAATTAATGTTGATCCGATTCTTTTTCTAAACAAATAGACATGTTAGGGAAGAAAAATTTAAATAATATAACCAAATTTACAGATATAAACGCTATAATCGAATTTTTTTTTTAGGACATAATTTTTCTTTCTTAGGAAAACCACAAATGTATGTTTTTATTCACAGAATTTTATGACTAACGCAGCGAATGCTTTCAAGGGAATTACACTGAATGGCTACTTTGAAACTCTCAGAATTTCCATGTGCATATAAAAAATATGTAGTATTACACTCATTGGCTTTCGTTCAATATATTAACCCAGCGATTGTCACCCTAAAGTCAGATCTTCCAGACCTCCTCGACTTCGGTTCAGGCCGGTTTCGAGTATCTGCTTTAGGCTGCTGAATGATGAATGCAGGGCATTCGAAAAGCGCTTCCAGTTGTAACAGGTTGTATTTTTTCAACTTACTTCTAGTTGTGGTTAAAGAGTTTTTATTCACCTTTAAGTTTATCATTACAACAATCCACATAAAATTTATCGTTGTTTTAATGTAGTATTACATTTTAATTCAATATTTGCAATATTGATGTTCGCGTTAACAAATTAGCATTATAAAAATCAGATTAATAATAAGATATATTTAATAAGTTTTGTCAGATTTCAATTATTATTATTCATCTACTTACACTAAAATTAACATTTTTAAAATTCTACATTAAAATAATTTATCAACTAAAAATAAGATTTGAATATATCTTATTTATGAATGCAATGTATAACAATATCAGGAAACCACTTTTTTTATATAATAACGGTTGCTTATTTTATTCCAGCTCCTTTGCTATTCAAACACATTGAATCAGCATACAATGAAAACTTCATTAGTACGCAAAATTCTGAGTATCGATGATAATAAATAATTTAATGCTGGCAGTTGGAGAGATTCCCTTACACAGCGATCATTTTCACTCATTTCTGTCTTTCTGAACCAAAAATGAGTTAATTTTTTGCAAATTTTAAATAATATAATAATAATAGTAGAATTCAATGTCTTCACAGAAAGAAACAGTTGTTAATAACAATTAGGAGTTCTCTGTATTGCAGTTAAGTTGATGCCTTTGTATTTAAATTATTTAAATATATATTTTTGGGTTTACGTAAACGATTTTAATTTTAAGTCAAATATTACGATAAGTAACTTTGATATAAGAAATACCGGTAATCGTCACATGTAATGTACCGTACTTTTAATACTCTTTCATTTATTATCATCATGGAGAATTTGAGAGAAAAGTATTTACGATAATAGTTTAATTTACCCTTCATTAAACTTTATACAAGTATATAATTTATACAACACAGTTTTTCTTAATTTTTATGCTACATAATTTTATAAGCTATTATTTCTTGAAGTAAGTAAATATTTATCGAGCAAAGATTCTTCTAGTTACTGCTGTCTAAGTAATCTATAAAGCATTCATTACCTTGTTTATCAGTGATTCTCAACAGGTTCTCAAAATCATTTTTTCTTTGCAGTCAAGATGCTGGAGAATATTTAGCTTTAAAGTATAAAGACTATATTATGAGATTCTACTGGTATCTTCTACTGGCATTTTTGTTCGAAACATACGTTGGCATGGTATCATGTAAATGGAGAACAAAAACAAGACACCGACACCATCTTCAACGTCGACCAAAACATTATGGACATAAAAATTTTTTCTTACGAACAAGTAAAGAAAAGAAAAGATAAACTCTTCAAAAATTATGTATACAGAGAGCAGGGCAGCCTATTTGCATACTTACTGTATTTCGCTTTTTTCGACGATGACAGAAGCATTTAAATGATAGTGGGGCTAACCAAGAACGGGCAATAGTCATTCATATTCTAAAAAAAGTCAGTCAAAAGTGAGGAGCTAAAGCCATTGGTCTCTGCTCACACAAAAAAACAGACACACACACACACACCCACACCCACACCCACGCACACGCGCATACACAAACACCCACCCACTCTCACACACACACACACACACACACACACACACACACACACATACACAGATCTACCATTTTTACATAATTCTCACTCAAATGTGTACAATCGCAAGAGCCTTTCTCGTCCGTCTGTTCATCACACTTACTGAAGATTACAGGAAAATGAACATTAAAATTTGTGCGACCAAATCTTGAATTTTTAAACATCGTAGTGGAAACCGAGCCTTCACGTCACGAAGATTAATGTACGATAAAATAGTGGGTGAGAAGTACCGGATGGTAATAATTAAAGTTCCCCACTTCTGCGCGGGCTGCAGACCGCGTTATTGCATGGATAATAATGAAACTTGGTGTATAATGTAGGCTATGCAGAGCATAGGGAAGAGAATTCCAACGGAAAATTTATTAGTGCATACGGTTGCCACCAGGGAGAAAAGTGGCGCTGCAAGATCATACACAGACGGTAGAATGCACTACTAGAATGCTGTTAGAGGGACCCTTCAATATGTGCACCCTCTCCGTCGATGACATACTGGAAGCACAGGACAACGTGCTCAACAGTAGAAAGAAGTGTCTCCCGTGAAATGGCTGCAGCGTGACGAAAGATGTTGGCTTTCAGTTCAGGCAAGTCCGTACGCCTCCATGATAAACACGATCTTTCAGGGTTCTCCACAGCCAGAATTCACTGGGATTAAGGTCTGGTGAAAGGGCAGGGCACGTATTTGGAAAGTACCTTGACAGAACACGTCATCGCCAAAATGGGAAGAAGTCCCTTTACTGGGCGAACCACATGCGGTGCTGCCATCTAGCATGAAGATTGTTGTCTGTAAACACCTGCGTTCTTGCAATGCTGGAACCACATGCCATGTCAAGAGTTGAGAATAACGTCTACATGTAACAGCGCATCTAACAGAACCTATAGGTGTCTTCTCCTCAAAAAATATGGACCCAGAATGAAATCCGCGCTGAATCCGCACTATGCACTTACGTATTGGGAATGCAATGGCTGCTCGTGCACCACATGGGGGTTAGAGGAACCCCATGCGCGACAGTTCTGCGTATTCACATCGCCTCTAGCGTAAAATGCACCTCATCCGTCCACAGAAAGTTCCAAGGCCACGTATCGTCGAAAACCATTTTAGCCAAAAAACGATATATACCTTTTACGCGATGAAAGTGACATGTTGAGTGCTAGGCATACATATTTGCATATGACGTTACCAAATTTTTAGCAATTCAGTGTATGATATATGAAATGAATGTGTCTCTCAACGTTGATTAAGGATACCCCATCCAACGGGACAAAGGCTAAGCGCGTTTCCGGATTCGATGGCTGTAAATGGTGCAATATCTGGATCTTATACGGGCTGCAATGGACTGCAAAACTTTTCGCACTGTAAACCATGGAAATGATAATTCACGTGCCACCAATCGAGCACTGGTCGCTGAGTACTGGGACGTGGCAACACCACCTAAAGAGAAGATCTGCGCACAGAAATTTTACATATTGTTACATCATCATACCTAATTATAATCTACGGCTTGCTTATTATTGGTAGAAAAGCGATTAAAGATGACTACTTATGACGTTTCCGCGCTCAGGCTTTCTCTTTAGGTGATGTTGGACGTGGACGTTCTGTCAGCCACTGCTGCTGCCACTTTGTGATGTGGTGCATAAACGAAATAATTATTGTTTATTCATCACATTTATTCACTTGATTGTTGTAACCGTATGATATGTTTCAGTATGATTGGTTAAAATTAAAAAAAAAACTTTAAATGACTGAATTCACAAGTTTTACTAAAGCACTATAAAGAAAGTAAGGACAATCATTGTTGCAGGCAGGCATTTTGATTCCTATTTCATTTTTATTTGATACTAGAAGAGGCACCTGGCGTTGCCCGAGATATTTACGGTTGTAGGTAAACAGAACAACCTCAAGAAATTAAATTATAACACAAATTGGTTTTCAGTAATTCTGCAATTTCCTGCGGTAGACGAAGCTCTCGTTGTTCAGATGTTTCCGACGCCCGGAAAACTTTTTGTCTCCTCTGATCAGTACTCATTCATTTCAGTTATTCATTACTTGGTAAACTGTTGTTGCAATTGCCAACAGCAGCAAAACTTGGCCATTCATCACTTTGTGTGGTCTAGCAGTCTCAGATTTTTCTGTTAACAGGTTCACCATTTGCTCAGTTGCAGCTGTGTGCTGGCGAAACCAATACAACACTGAGCGAAGGGACTGGTTCCTCTGTCGCCTTTCCAATCTTTCTCAATTGTCTGCTAATTCTCCATTATCTCCAGTTAGTTCTTATTTTTAGAGAAAATGTTAAGTTCTAAGAATTCTGAATTCTAAGAAAACCCCGAACAGCAGGAATTCTATACATTGTTACAAATTGAACCTTATTAGGAGCTTTAGCATAAAAGCTACTTATAAGAATGCGCCCTTTGTCTGTACGTTTATCCGTCCGTCCGGCCGTCCGCCGTTTGCACGATAACTTGAAAACGGAAAACGGTTTTCAAATTCTGTTTTCAGAAATATGACCATCGAAGTCTTAACTCGGCCGTATCAACTTTTCAGGTTTATTCATGGACCCCTTCAAGTCGAATTCAGGTGCTAAAACAGTGAGTGCAAAGAATACCAAGATAATGGCATGTCATATAACAATCGATTTGTCAAGAAGGAATATATTGTTACTTTCTGTTCATCTTTTAAGCATTACTGACATCGGCGCGCGCACATGAAATCGCTTTGACTACGCACGATTGATCAAGTGCTCATAATCCATGATTAAGTAACGGAAGAATGGAGCTTTTATTGGCTTTTATAATGTCAATCCGTCCCCTTCATAATTTCTACATTTTTTGAGGCAGAAGTTTGAAATTCGGAAAGTAGCTTCCTATGGGTATGTCCATCTGCACTACTTAGTTTGGTTTTGATAGGTACACTGGGGTCGGAATTACGGGGATGGGATTCAGAGAGGAGAATATCAATGTGCTATTTAGGTACGTAAAGGCGTATCGACCTCAGCGGCTCAGTGGTTGCGTGATCGCCTCTGATGCTCGAGGACGCAGCTTCAGAGATTTTTTCAGAGGGAAAATCCTGAGATCACGTACTTCCTTCGGAAATGAAGTAAAGCCATTGGTTCCGTGTAGTCGTTTGCCGGCTGCACGTTAAAGAACCCTTGCGAGGCAGAATTTGCGGCCCTATAACGCCATCCTGAAGTGACCATGGCAGTTGAAAAGGACGTTAATACCATACCAAACCAAACCAAACGTAAAGGCGTGAAATTCAGTATTCAGATTCCT
>JAHWFO010052288.1:0-16248 GCA_023313115.1 Rhysida immarginata | reverse complement strand
TGTGGGGGTTGCAGTCTGTTGGTCCTTAGAACTATGGCAACATATTTTTCAAATCCTTGGAAGGGAAGAATCGCTAGAAATTGCAATTCCGAGGATTTAACATGGAAAAAGCAGAAGAAGAAAGGCCATTGGAAGATCGAGTGCGCAGAATCGGCACAATCCTCCAAGACAGAATAAAAAGAGGAGGATGAGTAATAGAAGGGAGACAGTGAGTGATGGCCAACCGATGAAGAAGGAAACCGATGTCAGCTCCACTCAGAATTCCAGAAGAGAGCACGGACCCCGAACTGGCCGCCGGAGGAGAAGTCAGAAACCGAACGAAAGTAAAGATTTCCAATTTTACTTCTCATGCGTTTCCCTCCGTTAAGGCGGAAGAGTCCGATGCCGAGGCAAGTGTGATACCACGAAAACGCCAAACAGCTGAAACGGAGCGAGGAGTCCCGAATCGAAGGCCGTATCGAAAAGGTTGCCGAGGAAAGTCCGATCGACACCCAGTAAATGACTGCAGGCATCGCCGAGCCCTCGAGGAGCGACCAAGGGAAACCCACCCCAGGCAGACGCCATGGAAAGCAGGAACACGTCGGAGCAGTAAGCAACCTAGCGAAATTTTGGAGATAGACTTTAAAGACATTAAGGACTTGGGAATAGAGAGTGGATTAGAGGACAAAAGTGCAATCGCTTCGTCGTGCAACTCAGCCCACCAAAACTATACTGAGACGGAGATATCCGGAGAACGTGTGGACCTCGACGCAGCCAATTCGGTGCTTTCGTACGAAAATTCAGGCACAGTAGCGTTAGGTTCGCACGCAAATCCACATCATACCCTGAGACAACCAACCAAGACCACGTACCCCCATTGACGCAAGACCCCTCATTACTTCTCCCATGGGAGGTGGAGTCAGTAGAAGTGATCGTCCCAATAGCTGATATAACCAGTATTCGCGCGTGGCGCCCTGTCGAATGTTCGCGCTTGGACCCGGGAACATCCTCCTTTGGTACTGTTAATAGTGATTAGGTTTTAATGAACTAGTTAAGGAATAATGGTTTAATTATTCCTCATATTTGTTTGTCTTTCAATTAACATATAATTCTATTCCGTACAGTTCCCCCACCACGGTCGACAAACCTAGAAAGGTTGACGCTTTCCGATTTGCAGTACCTACCAGACTGGCCACTTCACCCCATTGCTTGGACGACATTACCCGAAGACTTACCTCAAGTACAGCTCAGCCGTCGCCGGCGCCACACGTCTGGGAATTAATTCCTTTCCGATTCCGGAGTTCACCCAGCCATTCAAAGAGACAGCCAACGACTTGGACTGACGAATATTCATGTTATGCTATTTAATGATTTTGTATTTACTTGAATTCCAAGAAACTTATAAATTCTTATTGAATTTATTAAAAATTTATCTGTTCAATCTAACTCCCCGTTTGCTCTGTGCTTTCAACTTAAAAATCCTTGACAATATTGCATGTGATATATCATATGTTCGGAAATGATGAGGAAGGAAAGAGGAAACGAGGTTTTTTACATTTTCTACATATTACATTTTCGAGTAAATCAATTTTTTGATTAAAAAACTTGGGGAGAGGTAAAAAGTGCAGATAAAGGAAGAAAAATAGATGACGCAGGATCTGCTACTTGCCATACCCTACTCGGGGGGGAAGAGATTAATTTCTTTTTAATAAATGTATAAATGTATTTCTGCTTCACTGCTAAAGCTCCTCCTTGGAATGTTTACAAGATTTTATTCATTACTTGGTAATCTGTTGTTGCAATTCGCACTCTGCTCTCGATGTCTTGAAGCAAAACTTGGCCATTCGCCACTCTGTGCGGTCTAGCAATTGCCGTTTCTTCTGTTGACACGGATGCATCGTTAGGGCCACCTGGGAACTTCGGTGATCATTGGTTCGCTCACACTTGATCAGTTTCTCAATAGTTTGCTAACTCTCCATTATCTCCAGTTATTGGTCATTTTTAAAGATTTTCAAGAAAATGGGAGTTATTAGTATTGTTTCGGTTACAGGTCGTATTTTTCCTTCTTCTTTTGTTTTTTGTCTTATTTTTTTTTTGCCTTATCTTTCATTTATTATTTTTTCGTTTCTTGTTTCCTTGTTGTGGTAAAAGAGTATCCTCTAGTTTATTACTTAACTAGTTTTATTCCGTTCTTGATGAAAATTTGCATACTTGACCTTCAAAGCATGACTTGAGGTCACTGTCTACCTTAGATTTCGAAAAAAAAAATTATTGATAAAAAATCGATATTCATGATTATGGCAAGGCATATTAATGAGAAATATCTCATGACTAACAATGCAAGGCAAAGTTTGTGCAACAATGCAAGGTATCAAAAATGGTGTCAACATGCAATTCACAAACACTCTGCACGGACCAACAATATATATATATCTCATGACCAACAATGCAAGGAAAATTTTGTGCAACAATAGGTATCAAAAATGGTGTCAACACGCAATGCACGAACACTATGCAAGGTTCAACAATATATATCTCATGACCAATAATGCAAGGCAAAATTTCTGCAATATACATAAGTTTCAATTTGTAACATTGCATAGGATTCCTGTTATTCAGGCTTTTATTAGAATTGAGAGTTCTTAGTACTTAACAGTCTCTTGAAAATCTTTAAAATGATCATTAACTGGAGATAATGGAGAGTTAGCAGACTATTGAGAAAGAATGGAAAGACGACAGAGGAAGAACTCCTTTAGCTCCATGCTGTATTGAGCAAATGGTTAGCAAGTAAATAGAAGAATCAGCGATGCTAGAATACACAAAATGCTGAATGACCAAGTTTTGCTTCAAGACATCGAGAGAAGAGTGGGAATTGCAACAACATCAAGTGTACATCTAAAGTAAGATTACGTGACTAAGAAATCATTTAGGCTAGCAGTGGCATATATGAAGAAGTCCATCCATTGTGAGCATTTAAAATATTTTTTTTCGAATTTTTATTATGAATTTTTACTGTATTAATTCTAAATGTTTTCATGTGTTTATTTTTAAGAAGATATTGTAAAATTTGTTTACCTACAAGTGTAATTATCCTGGGCAACGCCGGGTACCTCTGCCGGTCTATCTATATATATATAAAGAAGGATGTTTGTTTGTGGGTTTGTTTGTTTGTTTTTTATACAAATCTACAGTTTTGTTCCGATCTTGATAAAATTTCGCATACATGACCTTCAAAGCATGAGGAAGGTCACTGTCTACCTCAGATTTCGAAAAAATAATAATTATTGATAAAAAATCGACATTCATGGTTATGGCAGGGCATATTAATGATGACCAACAATGCAAGACAAAGTTTTTGCAACAATAAGTATCAACAAAATCAAGTGTACATCTAAAGTAAGATTACGTGAGTAAAAAATTATTTAGACTAGAAGGCATCCTTGGAGAGGTCCATCCATTGTGGGCCTTTAAAAAATTTTTTTTCGGTAAATCAAGTCCGGGTATATCACCTAGAATGAATTTTTTCAGTGAAGAGATAAATTCCTGTCTTTCGGAATTTTCTTAGAATGGATAGTCCCTTCGCTCTATATTGTAGTGATTGAGTTATTATTTAACCAATTTGGAGGTTTAATTTAGCTTTTTGAGGCTGTTCCGTTTACCTACAAGCGTAATTATCCCGGGCAACGCCGCATCCTCTGCTAGTCTATCTATATATATAAAGAAGGATGTTTGTTTGTGGGTTTGTTTGTTTGTTTTTTATACAAATCTACAGTTTTATTCCGATCTTGATAAAATTTCGCATACATGACCTTCAAAGCATGACGAAGGTCACTGTCTACTTCAGATTTCTGGTAATGAACTGCAGTGGTGAGGCAAGTCAAAAAGAGTTTAGATAAAGTTCCGGTATATCACCTAGACTTCCTGTTTTTCGTATTTTTCGTACACTGGAGAGTTCCTTTGCTGCGTGTTGTATTGTTTGAGTTATTATTTAACCAATTGGGAATTATAATTTAATTTTTGAGATTGTTCACTTTACCTCCAGTGTAATCATCTCGGGCAACGCCGGGTACCTCTGCTAGTATATTATATTCCCAGAAATATATTACTCATTGCCTTTGTCCTGCCATTCGTTGAATTTTATCCAATCAAATTAATCGATAATTATTTTTTCGAAATCGAATGTAGACAGTGACCTCCCTCTAGCTTTCAAGATCAAATGTGTAAAATTTCATCAAGATCGGAAAAACTGTAGATTTGTATTAGATACATACAAACAAACACTATATATTCAGGGTGTTTCTAAATGGAAGACAATAATGGAAGACAAGTACCTAGCGTGATCCTTTGTAAGATGACAATCTTAATGTTCCTTATATGAAATGTTCACAACTCAAATTTTGCTGAAAACCTGGCGAAAACGTCATTTAATCACAACAAGTGGCGCAGCTCATTAATTTGATAAATGGAATAGACTGAAATGCTCTTTGATTAGGACATTGTTTTAAAATATTTTGTATTGTTATAAAATACAATGCACAATGTGTACGTTTTCAAAACAGGATGTCGACGGTTAGAGACGTTTGAGTAGCAAAAGTATTTCCATTACATGCGCCCAATACAAGATGCATCTCAGCATCACAGATTAATACAGATGGTCAACTTCCTATACTGACAAGGTTAAAACGATTTGGTTGATTAGCCAGTCAGCGTTAGGATTGATACCCAATGGATAAGCACCAAAGACGATAAGAAAGAAAGACCGGACAATCCTCTGTTTTAAGTGATTCGCGCAGCTTTCTTCGAGCATCACGTCATTTTGATATAGTTTGCTCCGTTCGTTGGATGGCGTAATTATCGTATATTAAAATAAAGAGAAATGATGTTAATTATTCAAATAAGTTATGTATTTAATAAATAAATAAAAATTATATGTTGCATTCCGTAAACATTGTTCCTTTGATTAAATCGAAACTGTGTGAAATCGAAACTAAAAGTGTTTGATTCCACTCAGCTCTTCAATTGTCTCATAACGGTTGATAATTATCAGTGAAAAGCAATCTGCAGCCGATTCTAATGAAATAAGTCATTGGGACGCTGGTGTGCAGCTCCAGGTTGTTTCTACAGTCTGAGTATACATGTATAAATCATTGCTGTCATGCTAAGTTTAAGTCGTGCAATTTTAATATTTTATATCCATTAGTTTAAATTTGTATGTTTGCTGAAGTTTCTATTATATAACAAAATAAAAAACCAAATTACCTTAACTGTGGATAAATAACATCAATGGTAACACAATGAGCCAAAACCGCTTTTCCACAACAAAATAAATAAATAATAAAAAAAAAAGCGGTTGTGGAAAAGCGTTTTGTCGTTAATTTTATTTAAAAATGGAATTCATAACTTACAAATACAGTAAATAATCAATGCGATTTTACAACTATTTGTTAAGCTCTTAGAGTTTTCTACTTAGCTTGTGTTTATAGTTCTTCACAAATCTTCTCTACGTTTTACTTGCTTGTCAGTTCCCAAAAGTTTTTTTTTATTTTGAAACCACTTTGCTAGGTTATTTTTACTTAATACTTGTAGCGTTAGGGTAATTTTAAAACTCTTCTTCATGGTAGAATCACAGATTGTATAGCTCTAACTATGGTAGAATTTGAAACAATAATGAAAATTCCTCCAATCACAACAGGTATTGACATTTGTACGTCTTGTATGCCTCACTGGTGCGCTGCAGGACATTTAACCACGTGATTATTGGCGAGTTGACCATATATGGCGAGTTGATATATTTTGCATTTGCGTACATGTTTTACTGTGTACATGTGATCACTGTAAAACTTCGCAAGCACCTCGAAAAGACATGAATCCTGCACTCTATCCAATGAAAGTTTGAATGGGCGTGTCCAATTAAATTTCCAATTTCAATTATTAGATATAGTTAATTTTATTTTGCAACAATGCCTAAAAAATTGAAAGCTGAAATTTAACTGGACACGCCCTGTCAAACTTTCGTCGGACAGAGTATAATCAACACCTCCTAGACAGAAGGCCTGATACATCATTAGTCGACCAAATTTAGGGCTTATTATTGGTAGAAATAGGATTAACAATGGCCGACTAATGATGATGTAACAATGTATTACGTTTCCGTTATCAGGCTTTCTGTCTAGGAGGTGTTGCGTAGCCAACGAGAAAGACAGCCCTCGGCCAACGCCTCCTAAAGATAAGGCCTGAGCGCGAAAACGTCAGACATTGTTACATTATCATCCGAAGTTACGTTTAATTGCATTTCAGGGCTTATTATTGGTAGTAATGCGATTAAACGTACCTTCGGATGATGATGTAACAATGTATGACGTTTTCGCGCTCAGGCCTTCATGTGGTGTTGCCTCGGCCAATGCCTCCTATAAAGAAAGCCTCGGCACTGAAACGTCATACATTGTTACATCATCATAAGTCGACCAAATTTAGAGCATATTATTGGTAGAAATGCGGTTAACAAAGGACGAAGTATGATGATGTAATAATGTATGACGTTTCAGTGCGGAGGCTTTCCTTATAGGAGGCGTTGCCTCGGCGCGGAAAAGTCACCTGATCATAGTAGTCCGGCCAACAATCTAATCTTCATTGTTTCCAACAAACGGAAAAATACTGATTGTTAAAATCCAAGATGGAAACAATGAAGGTTACATTGTTACTCGAACTAGTATGGTCAGATGACTTTTCCGCGCCGGGTCTGTCTTTCTCGTTGGCTTCGGAGGTGTTGGTATAATATGTATAGAAAAGATGCAACAATTGAAAACACGCACTCTACAACAATAATGTGCTTTTGTTTTGACTAAACGCGCTGCATCATTGTGACGTTGTACCGTACTACTTATTAACAAAGCACTACATTGTTTTCTAAAACTTTCTCGTCTCTTTGAATTTAATAAACTGCTGATGCGGGGAGTTCATGAGTGACATAACGATGCGATTTTTTACACCCACCAATTTTGAATTTTCGACATTTTCGATAAGAAACTTCTTGCTTCCATTGATGCATGGAATCACGCTATGTACTTCTTAGAAACACCCTACATATAAAGGATTTCTTCTTATTTATATTGCACAAACTTTGATACCTCTTATTATACTCTATCCAGCGAAAGTTGGAGTGGGGATGTCCAGTTAAACTTCCTATTTCAATTGTTAGACATAGTTGCCAAAGCCCACTCCAACTTTCTTTGGACAGAGTATAGTATGATCTGCATCATTGTGAATATCGATTATTATCGATAATAATTTTTTTCTCGAAATAAAACTGTAGAGTTGTATAAGAAAAAAAAAACAAATAAACCCACAAACAAATACTCTACTAGCAGAGGTACCCGGCGTTGCCCGGGATAATTACATTTGTAGATAAAGAGAATAATCTCAAAAAATTAAATTATAACTCCCAATTAGTTAAATAATAACTCAATCAATACAACACAGAGCGAAGGGGCTATCCATTCTACGAAAAATATGAAACAAACAGGAAGTCTATGTGATATACCAGGACTTTATCTAAACTCTTCTTGACTTGCCTCAGCACTACGGAGAATCCCCATATACTTTAGACTCAAGTTTTTCTTGCCCTTGACGTAGAAGCCCTTATACCCTCTTCTCTATTCGAAACTCCCGATGTTCAGATGTTTCAAATGCCCGTATAGCTTTTTCTGTTTTAGTTGCAGAGTTTCTCTGACCAATACTCGTTCTTTCTCTTTCCTTTCCAGACACATACACTTTAGCAGTCGTCTGGACGTTTGATAGGGAACTCAAGGGAGACACGTTTCACTCCTTTTCCTCCTGCCGGCCAGGTGGCCGAGAGGGCTAGGGCGTGGGCTTTTCTAGTTCTGGAGTCCGCCTGGCCGTGGGTTCGAATCCCGCCGTGGGCATGGATGTTTGTGTTTGTCCCGGGCTGCGTACAGATATAACTTATGTAAAAGGCGCAAAATGACATTAGTAATCGACGCCTAAATTTCTAGACCCCCCCCTTTTCCTCCTCAATAGACGCTGCCTTATTTATGTTCTGTTACTGCATCGTCATTTTATGCTCATTATTAATAATTCTTGGAAATGAACTTTCAATCATCGCATTTTCAGCATCTCATTTTCCAAAATATTCACATTCACACACTTTAGTCAAAATGTATCTTTATGAAATGTTTGAATATAAGTTAGGTGATAACCCCGGCGTGGATCGGACTCGTTTTTGAATATAAGTTTTTTTTTGATTAAATTTTGCAATGTCTTAAAAATAAACACATGAAAACGCTTAGAATTAAGACAGTAAAAATTCTTAATGAAAATTCGAAAAAAAACTTCTTAAAGGCTCACAATAGACTAACCTCTCCAAGGATGGCACTGCTAATCTAAATAATTTCTTACTCATGTAATCTTACTTTAGATGTACACTTGATGTTGTTGCAATTCCCACTCTTCTCTCGATATCTTGAAGCAAAACTTGGCCATTCATCACTTTGTGCAGTCTAGCAGTCGCCGATTCTTCTATTTACTTGCTTACCATTTGCCCACTACAGCACGGAGCTAAAAGAGTGCTTCCTCTGTCGTCTTTCCACTCTTTCTCAATAGTTTGCTAACTTTGAATTATCTCCAGTTACCGATCATTTTTAAAGATTTTCAAGAAATTGTTAAGTACTAAGAACTCTCTTTTCTAAGAAAAGCCTGAATAACAGGAATTCTATGCATTGTTACAAATTGAAATTTATCTATATCTTTGCCTTTCATTGTTGGTCATGAGATATATATTGTTGATCCCTGCCTAGTGTTTGTGCATTGCGTGTTTATACTATTGTTGATACCTATTGTTGCACAAACTTTTCCTTGCATTGTTGGTCATGAGATATATATTGTTGGTCCGTGCAGAGTGTTTGTGAATTGCATGTTGATACCATTGTTGTTACCTATTGTTGCACAAACTTTGCCTTGCATTGTTGGTCATGAGATATTTCTCATTACTATGCCCTGCCATGACCATAAATATCGATTTTTCCCCCCCCCGATAATTAATATTTTTCCGGAATCTGAGATAGACAGTGGTAGATAATTATTATCATTCCTCATGTTTTGAAGGTCAAGTATACAAAATTTTATCAAGATCGGAATAAAACTAGATTTGTATAAAAAACAAACCACAAACAAACAAATCCTTCTTTATATATATAGAAGATATACACTGAGTGGCCAAATTATTATGACCACCCCCTTAATACAGTGTTGGGCCACCTTTCGCTCTTATTACTGCTTGCATTCTTCGGGGCATGGATTCTATGAGATGTTGGTAGATTGTAGGAGGAATTTGAGACCAACTCTGAAGAACTGCACCTTCCAATTCCTGCAGATTTGATGGTGCTGGATCCCGCTGCCTGATGGCCCGTTCAATCTCATCCCACAAATTCTCAATGGGATTGAGATCTGGCGATTGTGCAGGCCAACGAAGCTAGGTAAACTCTACGGCATATTCTTCGAACCATCTGAGAACGATGCCAGCCTTATGACAAGGAGCATTGTCCTGCTGGAAGTATCCATCCCCGTCAGAGTACACCATTAACAAGATGTACTTGATCTGCGACAATACTTAAATAATCTTGAGCACGCACACGTCCGTGCAGAGGAATCAAAGGACCCAAACAATGCCAAGAAAACATCCCCCAAACCGTAATACTGCCACTATCAGCTTGAAGTGTTGTGGCGATGCAGGTAGGGTCCATGCTTTCGTGTTGTTTTCTCCATATTCTAACCCCGCCATCTGCATGATGCATTTGAAATCGTGACTCATCGGACCACATGACCCTTTTCCAGTCATCTACTGTCCAATCATTGTGTCCTTGTCGAACTGGAGACGTCTGTTCTTGTTCAAGGCTGAAGTGTAGAGGCTTTCGAACTGGTCGTCGGCTTCCATAGCCTAAACGGTGTAATGAGCGGCGAACAGTTCGTTCAGAGGCGGTCACAGTTTGTCCTTGATTAAGATTTGCCGCTATTTGACGCACTGTTGCTCTTCTGTAGCCCTGGGCAACTCTGGCCAATCTCCTTTCAGCTCGAGCATTGAGTAGCCTGTGACGACCACACGCTTGACGTTGAGAGCCCGTTTTTTGTTTGGTAGTCCACTCTGTAAACATTAATAACTGCTGCTCTTGAACACTTTACTAGTTCAGCTGTTTTGCTGATACTGGTTCCGACACTGCGCGCGCCGACGATCATCCCGCGTTCAAACTCAGTTAAATCACGGTTTTTGCCCATATCGTCGCAAAAAACATAGTGCAACTGATTGTTCACCTCACATGCATTCCCTTTTTATAGCTATCTAGCTCTCTAGCGGCAGCGCTATGACGCATTAGCTCATTTGCCTAAAACTGTCAGGTGGTCATAATAATTTGGCCACTCAGTGTATATAGACTAGCAGAGCCACCCAGCGTTTCCGAGATAATTACAGTTGCAGGTAAACAGAACATATTCAGAGAGTTAAATAACTCAAATTGGTTTTCAGTAATTCTACAATTTCCTACTGTAGAAGCTCCCGTTGTTCAGATGTTTCCGATCTCTCTGACATACCCTTTCTTTTCTTCGGTGGCATCTCAATAGATATAAATTAATATGTATCATCGAACGATTATTAAAGAGTACAATACAATATGCTTGTTGATTTGAAAAGTCGAGTTGATATATGCTTTTTTATCGGTTGTATCGTAAACTGTCACTCGAGACCGACTGGCGTCCTTATATACGCAAACTGTCGCCGTTCCATCTGGAAGGTTCTTTACTGTTCAAGGGTTCCAAACGCACAAATCGTCTGAACATTTGTGCGGGTGTTAGGGAGCTGATGGGAGACAGACTGCCCTATCTATATCGTGCTATTATAGACATTTCTTGCTTATTGTTAATAATTCTATGTTCTATTGCCAAGCCAACAGAACATTCTATCATTGCGTCATTTTGAAAATATGGTTGCACCATCACTACGTCGATTTCCATACACTGCAACAATATTTCCCCTGTACTGATGCGGAAATATATGGCAACAATAACTTCGACGAAACAACTCTCTTCTTTGGTGGTAGTGGATGTACACGATCGTTTGCGTCTGTGTGTTCTGCAATCCCAACAATCTGAGTGGGGTTATTCACTACTTGGTTATCTGTTGTTGCATTCTGCTCTCAATGTCTTGAATCAAAATTTGGTTATTCATCAGTTTGTGTGGTCTAACAGTCTTCGTTTCTTCGGTTGATGCGATTACCAGTCGCTCCAACTTGCTCACCGCAGCATTGTGATGGCGAAACCAATACAGCACAGAGCGAAGAGACTGTTTCCTCTGTCGTTTTTCCACTCTATCACAATAGTCTGCTAACTCTCCATTATCTCCAGTTTATGCTCATTTTTAAAGATTTTCAAGTAGAACCTTATTTATATGCGCAAACTTTGCAAGCACTTGCATTGTTGGTCATTAGATATATATCGATGGAGCGTGCATATTGTTGGTGAATTGCGTGTTGATGATACCATTGTTGATACAAACATGACGGACCTATTGTTATACAAACTTTGCCTTGCATTGTTGGTCATGAGATACCTCTTATTAGTATGCCCTTCAATCATTATGAATATCGATTTTTCGAAATCTGAGGTATACAGTGACCTTCCTCTTGCTTTGAAAATCAAGTGTGCAAAATTTCATGAAGATCGGAATAAAACTGTAGATTTATATAAAATAAAAACAAACCCACAAAGACTTTTCTTTATATAGACTAGCAAAGCCATCCGACGTTGTCTAGGGATTTTTCTGATTGATCTAAAAGAAATAACGTCAGAGACTCTCGAAATAACTTAAAATTCAAGAGAGGTGTCATGAATAAATTTTACGAGTACGCAGTGGAATAGAGCTGGTAAGTGATGACGTCAGTTCTTGGCCCGTTGCCTAGCGATTCCAAACTTAGGTTTAACTTCTCTATGCTTTTCAATGGCCTTACACCACATTGTTAAAGCTAATGCTTGGAATCGCTAGGCAACGGGCCAGGAAGTGACATCATACTTACCAGCTCTATAAGAGATAGTACGGTGGGTTAAGTTAATAAACAATAAGTGATGAATTTTATTAGCTACTATTAAATACAGTTAAATAAAATACCTAAATAAGTCAAATCCGGGTAAATGTCAAAAATAAATTAGCTTAAACTACATTTAACTAATTACAACACTTCGTTGATTAGTTGAACTTTTCCAAAGCACAGGGTTTAAGCACACATAAACTCAAAGACAAAAGTTTAGCAATTTGCGATGGTAGCAAAACGCAGAAACAATAATATTTTATTTTTGCCCAATAGAAGTGTGAAAACAAAAAATGAACTTTTTTATCCAAACAGCAACTTTTATTCTGCAATTTACAATATTCGTAATTTACAGTTGCATATTACAGTAGGGAAAACGAATAGTTAAACGGAAATAAATCGGACACAAGTTTAGCAACTTGCAAATTGTGAGACAAAAGTTTAGCAATGTCTGTACTAATATTTAGTGACATCACCTTTGTTCTTGAGCACTGCCTGAATTCGACGTGGCAAAGATGCTACTAACTTGTAACATTCTTCTGTTGTAATTTTAGTCCAGGCATTAATGACAGCTTCTTGTAGGGACTCTTTAGAGGTCATGTGCTCCTTTCGGATCAGTTTTTTCATACTTCTCCAAATGTTCTCAATCGGATTCAGATCCAGACCAATCCAAAACCTTAATATTTTGTTCAGAAAACCATTCCTTACTTAATCTGGCTGTATGAGCAGGAGCTCGATCTTGCTGATAGAGGTAATCGTTGTCTGGAAAATAGAACTGCGTAGTTGGAAGCAGGTGATCAGCCATTAACTTGTAATATTTTAAGGCTGTTACTGTGCCATCAATGATACAAATACTCCCGAGACCCGCAGAAGTCAGAGTACCATAAACCATAATTGAGGGTGGGAATTTATTAGATCTTGAAATGCATCTAGCTTCCAGTTCCTCATGTTTTTTACGGATAACGGTTTGTTGTCCATCATTGATTGCACAAAATCGGCGTTCATCTGAGAAAATGACCTTTTTCCAATCATTTTCATTCCATGTGTGATAGTTTTGCACCATTCAATTCGTTTTTTTCTTCATTTGTGTTATTAACAATGGCTTCTTCTTAGCAGTGTAAAACCGGTATCCAAATTCTTTTATACGCCTGATAGTTGCTAAACTTATGTCCTGTTTATTTCCGTTGAACAATTTGTTCTCCCTACCGTAAATTTGCAACTGTAAATTACGAATATTGTAAATTGCAAAATAAAGGTTGCTGTTTGGATAAAAATGTTCACTTTTTGTTTTCATACTTCTATTGGGCAAAAATAAAATACAGGATGATTATAATTAAAGTTTAAGTTTCAAAACGCTATAAAAAAAGAACCACTTAGCAGAATGAAGTCCAATTGGAACGGAATGTTATTGAAGAAGGGGGAAAGCTTATGGCATAATAAAAAAAAAGTAGGTCCAAATTTTAGCAACAGATGGTGCTGTAAGCGTCAGAATTTCGACTACAAATGATAAATGAATCGTAAAACAAAGGCTAAGGTTTAAGTTACACGTTAAACCAACTGTACTGTTCAGTGTGCAAAGCATCCATCAAATCGGTTTTTTAAATTGCGGGAGACTGGCTACTGGTGCAGAGCGGCCATCATAAGGCGCATTCGTTTATTCGTTCGATGTGCACGATGATGACGTCAGCAGTGCACCTCGTGCATTCTCCGTTCAGTGCGTTCAGTGCGGTTAAGCGGCTGTGCACGATCCTTACCCCGAACAGTTCGTGCGTTTTGAACACACAAACAACATGGCGGGAAATAAGGTGACCGTTATGGCTTTGTTACAAGAAATGGCTCAAATTAATAATGAGATGTTGTGGACGTCAAGTAGCGAAAGTAGTGACGAATCTTTTGATGGAGTCAGTTCTGAAGACGACCTCATTGACGAACTGATTAAAGAAGAAGTTGAAAAACCGAAGAAAAGAACGCGTACGTGCATACAGGGGTTTTGTGAAGATGTGATCCCCCGCTTTTCCGATGACACATTCAGGTAAATACAAATGTTTTTTAAGTTTTCTCTTTAAGTATTAATTTTAAAAAATTGCATTTTTGTATTATGGGTTAAATTAATCGTTAATTAATTTACTTGCACAATCGCGCAACGTCTGTTCACGTAACCAAGGAAAGTGAAATTATCTTTTCAAACCAACTGATATACACCATAATGATTAAAAAGATTAAAAAAAATAATATCAATTGCCTTGGTCGCATAAACAGTCGTCGTGCGATTATGCAACTAGAAAAAAAAACGTATTACATATAACCAGGAATGGATAAAGGGGGAAAGCAATACATGTACATAGAACTAAAACACCCCTTATCCATTCCTGATATAACTATATAATTTTTTACCAGTATTTATTTTATTTTATTTAATGCAATGTAATTTAATTTATTTAATTATTATTTAATTTATTAACTTTGCATATTCAAAAGAAAAAAAAATTCATGCAAAAATATAATATAAAAACAATATCTGTAAAATTGTTTTGTCTAACAGGCGGCACTTTCGATTAAGCCGAACAGGAGTCGAAAAAATACTTGAAAAAATAATGCCGTATGTGGTTAACCATGGCCGTGGACACCCAAGTATAGCTGTAGAGAAGCAGCTGTTGATGGTCTTAACAATACTTGGAGGCAACGTAAGCTACAGGTAAAGAGTAAGCTAAAAAGCAACAAACTTTCACAACATCTTACTTCAAACATCTTACTTCAACATCTTTTATTGTTTCCATTACTTTGCAGGTCTGTAGCTTGCGAATTCGATGCATCGGAAAGTACTGTTTGGCATAGCTTTGAAAGAATTGTTTGTTCCCTGCAAGATACAGCCCACGATTACATCTGTTGGCCATCAGGAAATGAATTGCAAAGGGTTGCAAAAGGATTTTTTAAATGTAAAGGATTTCCAAACGTAATTGGCTGCATAGATGGGTCACATATTCCAATAAAAGCTCCTGAACAATCTCCAGAGTCTTATGTGAATAGAAAAAAATTTTATTCAATAGTTTTACAAGCTGTGTGTGACCACACAATGAAATTCACCGATTGTTTTGTTGGATGCCCGGGTTCAGTGCACGATTCTCGCGTTCTGCTGAAGTCTGGATTGCTGACAAAATTGGATGATCCGTTGTTCGTTCCAACAGAATACCATCTTTTGGGAGACTCGGCATACAAAAACTTAAATAAACTTGTCGTCCCATTTAAAGAAAATGGACATTTAACAAGTCGGCAGAAACAATTTAATATTTTGTTGAGTTCAACAAGAGTGAAAATTGAAAATGCCTTTGCTCTTTTGAAAGGACGTTTTAGACGTCTTAAATACCTGGATATGTCTCGAATTGACTTAATATGCATCTGCATTATTGCTGCCTGTGTGCTGCACAATGCATGCATTCTGTACAACATCAATGAGAATATTCAGGAGTATCTCGAAGAAGGAATAGAGGACAATGACATTGACAATGACATCAATCAATGCACAGAGGCAATTCAAGAAGGAAAAAGGAGTTCCTTACTTGATCAGCTGTTGCCTAGACTTGATAGAGATAGAACTTGATAAGAAAATCCATAAGATACTTACAAGAGAAACAGGCACTTTCACTTTGCCACATTTGATGTTTTATTCACCATGGATGCGGATTTCAGTCAACATGCAGTCTTCTTCAGCATGGTGTCTACAAATGTAGTGGGGAAGTTTGTCGCATTTGCACACTAGCATGCTGAAATCACATGGCAATAAAATGCACATTCATGTTGAATAAAACCTCAAGTGTGGAAAGGCAAAAGTGTATCTGTCTCTCTCACAAGTACCTAAGTAATTATCAATAGTAGATGAGGCATTTGCTTTCTCCTGTTGTAAAATACCTTTCATTATTGTGTGCACATAATAAAATGATACCACTCTATTTAGGTAGTGTCTTTACTCATTTATTAAACGTTCATAATACACTTTGGTAAACTAAAAATACTAAAGTAAAAAATGTAACTAATATTTTTTTTAAATCTGAAATTAAAGTAAATAACTTCATAACTTTTGTGTCTCCTTAAATAATATCCTTATTAACACATATTGCTAAGTCACATATGTTCTAGTTGATACACATTTATTGTTCATCGCATGCTGTATGTAGAGACTATG
>JAHWFO010052271.1:0-11749 GCA_023313115.1 Rhysida immarginata | reverse complement strand
TGTTCCGGTCATCGTCTTGGCTTCGTCGTGAAGGCTTGGAGGGGGGGTCCGTTGTGGGCTCCGCGATGTTGAGAACTAACTTTTGCTTTTTCTGAGATAATTCATAATAATATCTATTAATATTTTTTTATTCAGTTCATGGTTATAAATACTGTTTTAATAAATAAAAGCTGTGAAAAGGACTTTCACTCTAACTAGGTCGACTGTTTCTCTGATGTGTCGTCCATGAGGAGTAGAACAGGAATGACACAGTCAAAGTCTCCTCTCCTCCCTCGCTCATCGACATTGCAGACGTTTATGTTAAAGAAAAATTTTAAAAGTTCGTTACCGCGTTAATATAAAGTCTTGATCACACAGTAGGAAAGCGTATATAATGTTCGTTTTCACCTCTGAGTAGAATATAGTTCATCTTAGCACGAAATGGTGGTATCACGGTCACAGAATTATTGCTTGTTGAAAATAGTTTCCAAGTTGAAAAATCGGTAGTGCTCCGCTGATGACATTAGTAGAAATGTTGCTTTTCATCGTCTGATGCTCGATGCTCACTTGGCAAGCGTTCATCGTGATGATAACAATCCATGTGCATCATGAAAAGAAAAGAAAGAGGGGGGGGAGATCCCTCTTCGCTCGCTCCCGTCACAAAGTTTTAATTTTCATCGTCTCCAATATTTGTTTTTCTTTATAGGTAAATGCATCACTACTCCTCTATGTTTGGCCACCAAAATCAATTATAATTTCTAATCTTAATTCAATATAATAATAATTGAAAATAGACTAAGCATGATAATTCAAGTGTATGTGTAGTGTGATTTTTAAGGAAAAGAAAATTTATTTTATACATGTTTCATTTGCTCATCATCTAGAAATATAATATGAGAACCCTTTAAATATAATTCCTTCAAAATAATTCCTTGAATGATTCAATTGTTTCTACTCTCTATCGAAAATAAAACTTTTGATTAAGTAAAGGAAAGTTAGAAACTTTGTGATCTAAATGGAAAGTTTCTAGGAAATCACTTCCAAGAAAATTTCCAGGAAATTTCTAAGAACTAAGGAAGGAAATAACTTCCTTCTCTCCATCTCACATAATAACCTTCACCCGGGTTGGTGTTTGACCTACTTTCCCGCACGGCCCGGCCATCTCTGTTTGACACTCTTTATTATCTACTTCAGATAAAAGAATTTCCTCACTTATTTCCGTATCAGTTATAGTACTTGTATCGTAATTTTTAAGTGCCTCTTTACGGAAACCATTATCTATCATATTCAAAATCTTTGGTTTAACGTGTTTTAAAATAATAACAACAAGAAACAAAAGAACTATCGTGACGCAAATAATGGATAGCACTTCATAATATGAAACGCCAGATTCTAACAGGACACCTCGCTTCAACTCTTGTGACAACGTGGCTGTTCGCTGTCTGATGTTTTGTAGCGATATCCCTGCTTGTTCTAAAGACATATATTGTGAATTCTTAGGTAAGTAATCTAAAAATGTTTTATTAAATTTTTCCATTTCGTTAACAACTTCTTGAAATTCTGAGTAATTAAAAATTCCGATGATATCTGGTTCAACAAGGGAATTTGAATCTGAGAACGGTGAATTCACCGTTGTCACGCGCTGAACAAATGGCAATAGGACAACATCATCTCCTACTCCTACGCAAGCACTCAGTATTTCTAATTTTCCTGTACCATCTATCTTAAGAGTACCGCTTTCTTGAGTTACTTTCGACCGTTGTGTCGGGCAGGCTATTGTGATGCTAATGGATACACTGTAGATCCATCAACCCAAAACATTACCTTTAGTAAAGATGGGAGGGGGGGTTCGAATTAAATTCTTCTCGCAAAGCTCATAAATCGCTCGTTCATCTCCTTGGAAAAGAGCGAGCTCACAACTCTGTCTCGGCACCTTAAAAATAGCTGAAGAGGGAGAACAAATTTGAAACGATGCACTAGATTTACAATTTGATCACTCAAAAGCGCTAAGGACTAAATAAAGTTGTCGGTCGCGTAAGACAGCTAGAAAAAGTTCGCGCGCATAAAAATACGCATACGCTTCTACGTGGGGAAGCTTTATAGGTAAACTAATTATTTTGTATACCTCGAATATGTAATAGGAAGTAATTAACGGAATATCAATAAACAGTCTAATCTGTTGTGCTAAAGCTACTGTATTCACGGAGGCCCACGAATAATAATGATAAACCATTTCCCAATCGGGGGGCGATATAAGCGCTATATTTTCCGGCAATCTTTTCCCAATTTCGGTTAAAGTATCTAACAATACATCTTCCGAGATAATTTAAGTATTGAGCCTTCCTTGGCTTAGGCCATGATTAGCTCCCTCTAATTTAAAAAATTCTAACTGGAACTTGTTTAAAATCTTTTCTGCGTAACCTATAGCATTAAATAAAGCATTATAGGCTGCCGTGCGGTTACGAACTTTAAAATATTGTTTCACTAACTAATTTTCTACGCGTTTCATAATCAGAACCTCGTTGATGGTATTATTTAACAAGGTAGTCTGCTCATCTATCAAATGCAAAACGCCGTCTTGCGTTTCTCGTAAGACGCTAATTTTATTGTTTAAATTTACTATCTCCTTATCCGTAGCTACTCCAAACAAAGTTCTCAAGACTTCTCCACCTAAATTAATTAAACCGCAACTGGCGCATTGAAGCGTTCGTAAATTTTGTACGCCTACAATGTCTTGTCGTAAAATACGCGATTCTCGTTCTAAAAAACGTAGTTCCTTATTTAACATGGGTTTTGTGCTTAAAATGTTTTCGTATTCACCACAAATCTGTCTTAAACCATTAATAATACGAGTAATGCCTGTGTCGAAGGGTTCCAAGGATATGTCAACTACAATTTTCAAATTATTTGCCGAAATTGCTAATTCATTCTGTTTGGAAAAAACAACGCCTTTGTCTAAGGTCAATTCCCCTGGAATACCTAAAGATACGGCGGGCAAAAGTGAAACTATAAAAATTGCAACAAACTTGTTTTAAAGTTCGGAAGGTACCCTGTTATATTTGAAAGCAAAAGTGACGATACAAAGATTACTTCTTCATAATTGCCAGTCGGCAAACAGTGGAAAACACTTGTTTGGTGATTCTTCAGGTTCTAAAAATAAGAACATAATCTTCCATTACTAGGGTTACTTATTAACAATACTTATGCAATTTTCAGGAGTCACTAGTCTAGCCAATACAATTCCGAAAGTGTTATACTTAAGCTAAAGCTTAATAAGTTTCTAAAATTTCTTCAAAAGCATGTTTTGATTCTTGAAATTCTATTTTCCAGGCCAAAATATCCCTTAATTGATCAGACGAAGAGCCAATTTTTCTCTTTTCTCTTCTTTTTTTTTTTTTTTTGAAATAAGTCTGCCTTAATGATATAAAAAATAATTTTTTAATAATATCCTATTTTAATATTACTTGTCTAATAATATCCTAAATTTTTGCTTTATCTATTTATATATTTTTCTTTTACTAAGGAGAGGTCGAAAGAAGATTTGCCAATCGAATAACAATAATTATCATTTTTCATTTCCCGGTCCTCTAATCCTCCTCATTATACATATCCCATCCTTCATCCTCAGATGGTTCCTTATCTTCCGGCCCCATTTTCGAACTCCCTACCTTCCCTTCTACCTTTTCCCATTCCTCCACCTCCTTCATCTTCTTTTTTAATCTTAGTACCAGGCGCTCCCCACGGCTCTGTTCGCTAGGTTCTTGCTCCATCGTCTCCACGCTCTCAGGGCAATCCAAAAGTCACTCTTGCCATTTTCCTAGCTCTTTCCCTGCCGTCCACTCTCCTCGGGGCTACTGCTCCCTCGTCATTTCTCTGTCTCCTTCGAGAGCATGGGGGCGGGGGCAGGAACGCGACCGTAACCTGGAGGTCTCTCTCTATCGCACGTCCGCGACCTCCTGTTCACCAGCTGACATGTCCCCGCTCCGTCTCCCATACGGCTCGAAGGCTCTCCCCCAAATTCTCATATCTAGCCGGCTCTTCTCCAGCCTCCCTTCTTCGTTGCCTCTCTGCCTACATCCAAACCTGGATGGCGAGCCTTGCTTGTTCCTGCGCCTCCATCAGCGCCTCTACGAACTGCCTGATAGACCGCGGCGAAGGATAGCATGTCGGGGGTCGATTCGCCATTCTCCGCCATCGACATGCACTGTAGCCCGCGGGTAAAATATTGGGCCTCTCCGCCATCACTATATCCCTTATTCTCTATACGAAGAGCACCGACGTAAAGACCTTTGTGGTAGCCAGTTGTGCGGCGTCTCTGCTCAGTATTTTAGCCTGATTTGGCCTTCGTCTGGTGATTCAAATGATTCCAGATGAGAAATTCTAAAAATAGGCTTAACTCAAATGTTTTAAGTTTTAGTTGTTTAATTCAAGTTCACAACAAATTTATCTTTGTGTTTGCTCGAGTCGAGGATTTTAAAGAGTATCTGCCTAGCTGAGAACCAGCTCCATCAATTTAAATAGTTTATGGATTCAGATGATATACTAACAGACAAGCAAACTTTTGGCCTGTATCAGGGGCGTAAATTCCGCCAAAAACGGAATTTAAGGCAAAAGCCAAATTGGTAAACGACCAGGAAAAGAAATAGGGATCCTTCCTATCCCACTCTCGGTTGTTTCAACCCCTTCTCCAACAACCTTCTTCTTAACTCTACCTCTTACTACCCCCTATTCGGTATACCCTACTTAAAACCTAATGCTATAAAACTATGGCCAAACCTAAAGAAAGCAATGGAATTACCGTTTGGAATGAGGTGAGAACGTTTTCGAAACTGGACAATCGAAAGCGGAGGGATGTTTCCCAATCAAGGACTACAAGTCGAATGAGGGAATGTGATAATAGGTTTGTTTTCCACTTGTGACAACTGCTCAAATTTCATACAATAACATTCTCCCACCTTCTTCCATCCTGGCTTCGCATCATCCCATTTTTCTCAACCTTTAGAGCTCTGAAATATAAGACATCCCCTTACGGTGTCAAAATGGTGACCTGTTATACCCTGTCCTCTAGTTACATGTTTTCGTTATCACTTCCTTTCATCCAATTTCCAAACAGATATCTCCTAACTATATCTGTTAGGATATGATTATATTAAATAACATGTGGTAGTTTAGAATCTTTTAATGACTTCTGAAGAGGATAAACTTTCCTACCCTAACCTTGGGGGCAAATAATATTTTTAAAAATCCAACACCTCTAAAACTCAGAAAATTAAATAATCTTTAGAACAGACTTTGAAGAAGTGCGTTATACAGAATTTATTAGGTTCCTTATCTTTCAAAGTACAGAGTGGCTTCTTATATAATATTGTTACTTTTTCCCACACCTCATAGTTATTTACTAGTTCTGTTGTTATCTGCACCCTACCTTCTTATATTAGAAAATGATCGAGTAAACACCCGATGAACCTCATGTCGTAAAAAAAAATTATTCTCCTTCAAAAAGAAGAGCGAAAGGGGAACTGGGGATTCTAGTTCATTTGAGTTATAAATCCATTCCCTTCCAAATCGATTAAATTAGTAGTAGAAGAAATTATTTCCCGGCCAAAGCGTTATTGCAATTGACCCATCCTTTAAAATTATTCGTTAATCTCTTATAAATATATTAGTATTAGCATGAAGTTGAGAAGTTATTTGTCATGCTAGCGCGACGTATGAAAGAAAGATTTCTAGCAGGTTTGAGTCCGAGTATACAAAAGGGATGTTACACTGTCGAGAGGAGGGCCTGGAAGAGATAGCTCAGATAGCCCATGATATTGAAGAGCTGGAAAAGAAATTACACAAAGAGTCAAACAGTATAAATTTAATCACTGAGAAGTGAGAAGCGGGGAAAATGGAGAAAAGAATTTGAAGATAGGTTGGAGAAATCCAAACAGGAGGAGAAACGAAAATCAGCCGACGTGGTAGTGAAGTCCGTATGGAGAAACGCCGTATTAGCGAAAAGAATCGCGGAAGCGGAGCTGGCGATCGGTCAGATAAAAACTCGGTTGAAAAAGGAGGGAGAGAGGCGTGTAGCAATGGTTAACAGTGTACAAGAAAAGATTGACAGTGTCATGGGGTGGCGGAGCGATTCTGTTGAGCAGCCAGAAACAAATCAGTTTCCACCTTATCATTATCAAGAAGCAGAAGAAGGAATGCAGGTAGCTGTAGAAATAGTCATTATAGCCTGTCACAGATTGTGCAGATGTTTGAATAGTTTTAGCCTGTCATAAACTAATGACCGAGTAACAGTTTGTATTGAGCGGAAGGCTCATGAGTTAATAATATATTGTTATTTAACAGTTGATGTTAATATTCTTATCGAGAAGAGATCCCTCTTTGAACATCAGAGTAGAAACTAAGGGGGGGGAGGTTCCAATGCATGCCGTCTCTCTCCCTTCCCTCGGTTGATTTAAAGCCCAATAGCTGGTCCGGCAGCAAACGAATCTCAAACACACCTCATCACATTAATTGACACTAAGATAGAGATTAGAATAGTTATTATTAGGTCTCTGGTTCGGAAAACTATTATCATTCATAAGATTTTTATTATTAACGAGAAAACCAACATCTCTTCTCTAACCGCCTAATGAAGCGATGTCGATAAACGAGTCGTAACGCACAAGCGGACTCGCGCTCGAAACTACACTTTATTTTCGAGAAATTTTACTAATACAAAACTAAAGATGGCAATAAAAAATAAAATTGCTGAACAAAAGATAAGGAATCCCTTAAAAGTTAAAGGGATTTATATGGTTGTATTTCTTCAAATCGAATTGAAATTTACGGTAAAAATTGGTTCCTATCAGCGTTTCTATAGATCTAATATCACTCCATGGACAGGAGAAAAACAAAATTGTTGCCTCTCTCTCTCTACACGAGAAGACTTCCAAACCAGAGGAGCAGAAACGCGCGTCCCCTCTAGAATTTCTTGACACCCCCTGCCGAGCTATGGGAGAGTAGGGGATGGCTAGCTTAAGCCCACCAGCCCTGCATTCTAATCCATTAGAATGTTTTTTAGTTTTTAGAAAATTCCCTTTTTCTTTATGAAGGTTTTACTGACTAGAAATTCTAAATTTCCTTGAAAGATTTTTCCCATGGATTTCAAATATCTTGATTTGAAATATGGAAAGTTTATCAGCCTGTACGAATCATTAAACTCAACTTCTGAAATTCTCACTGAAATTTCACTCTCAGATACACAAAAGAAAAATGTTGTTCACAGTTCTATCCATTCCCGTCATGTTTCAAAACGTTATTAGCAATAAAAAAAAACCCAATGACCCCAGGAAGGAAGTTGAGAGCCTCAAGTGTGTAATAAAGAGAACTCAACAGAGGAAATTCTTTCCAGCTTTGAAAACTGTTGTTTTCAGTGGCTCCGCAATATTAACCTCGCAAACTCGCATGTTGACAAAGCACGGGAGAATTCGCACGGGAGAAAACCTCTTCAAATGTAAATAATTTCGGATTTCGATACAGCATAACGTGAAGTCCTTCATTAGACTCATTAACCTATCTGTCCTCGCTGCTCTCTCTAGCCCCCCAATATTCTCCTAACATTTTGACAATATGCTAACAATAACTTCCACTTTTCTCTCCGTCTCTAAGTTTAACTAAAATAAATGTACCAGACAGGGGGTGTCTACATTCCTTTGTCTCCTCTTTTAAAATTCCTACCCTCAGGGTCTCTTCTTTCTCTTTACTTACAAGCTACCTCGTCCCTGTGTCATCTCAGACAGCCTCCTGCATCCCTCGTGATGCTACCGGAGGCGTCATCCAGTCCCACTGTTCAGGTACAATATATCTGGGGCTAAGGAGTTCCTCACTAATTTCTATGATTACTCTATCCGCAGGGACCGTCCACACAGAAGATACATTTCCTTGCTCTCTTGTCTGATTAACAACTCGTGAGTCGCGGGGAGAAATTCTTACCCAATCTTCCTCCGCAACTGGTCCCAAGCTTCTCAAATTGTAACGGGGTGGGGGAGGAGCAGGCACCTCCTGTGGCCTTGGCACTACAGGGGGTGGTCGTATAATATTATTCCGAGGAATCTGCATATTCCTCTGCCAGAAATTTGGATTCCCTCCCTGTGGGATTTCATTTTCTGCTCGATCTTCGGGTTGTGATTCGGGGGGTCCGGTATATCTACTCTTTTCTGAGTTCTGTATGCGGGCTTGAGCCTATTGCTATGCACTAATTGCTTTTTCGTCCCATTTATTTCTCGAATGATAAAGTTCACATTCGATAGTTGGGAAAGAATTTCATACTGCTTGGCTACCAACCTCGTACGCATCCTGCAACCTTAGTTCAACTTCTCGCGCATAATTTTCATCGATATCGTAAAATATTTTCTAGGGTGTTGCTAGGATCTCAAGAGGTAAAGATGGCTTTCTACCATAAAACAAAAAAAATGGTGTCTCTTTTACAGTACTATGCGGACTCGTGTTGTGGGCAAAATTAATATACGGAAGCATTTCATCCCAGTTAGTCTACTGTTTGTTAACGTAATGCTTCAACATGGCGATAAATGTTTTATTATAATGCTCCACTGTCCCATTAGACGCTGGATGATAAGCCGTAGTAAACAACTTTTAAATTCCTAAAATTTTACAAAGCTCTCTCATAAGGGCTGATGTAAAGTTAGCACCTTGATCAGTGAGAAGCTGAGTGGGGATCGAATGCCTAGCGAAAATAGTTTCCATCAAGGCTTTTGCGACTGTTTCTGCCTTCTGGTCGGGGAGAGCAAAGACTTCGGAATAGCGACTAAAATGGTCTACCAACACTAAAATATATTTATTCCCACGATTAGAAATAGGTAAAGGTCCGACCAGATCCGCTCCGACCCGATAAAAGGGTCGACTGACACCGGGGAACATCTGAAATCGTTGTTCCTTCCTCTTGAGGGGGGGGGGGTGTCTTTTTTTCACAGCTCTCGCTATCCTGACAGAATTTTTGTATATCTTTCTTCATCCCAATCCAGAAGAACTGCTTATCTATTTTTCGTTGTAATTTCCGCGCTTTAACATGTCCACCCATGGGAATACAATGATAAACTTGTATCACGTGGTTCCTATATAATTTTGGAATGACCATTCGTTCCCATTTCTCAAGTCCTGAAGACGAGATCTTTACATTAAATTAAATTCCTTCTCTATCAAGAAAATAACTATCGATCCTCTCTGTTTCTCCCCTTTTTATTTTTTCATTTTTAAGCTTCAGCTCATCTTCGCGTTTTTGCCCTTCTGCTATCATTTCTCTCGAGATTACGGGCTCGTATTCCGTAACGGCGCCAATAGCGACGCGACTAAGACAGTCAGCGTTCCCATGAATGCGTCCCGGTTTGTAAACAATTTCGAAATTGAATCCCTGGAGGATTATCCCGAGCGGGCCAGTCTTGATCTGGTCTATGATCACTAACCAGAGTTAATTTTCCTCCAACCACATAAACGCGAAATTGCTTTACTGCGAAAATGACTGCTAAACATTCCTTCTCCGTAGTAGAATAATTCAATTCGCTCTTTTTTAAAAGTCTACTGGCATAAGCGATAGGCAACTCTTCTTTTTCAAATTTCTGAGACAAAATAGCTCCTAAAGCCATGTCGTTAGCATCTGTGGGAACAATGAATTCCTTTGTAAAATCCGGGCTCCTTAATACTGGAGTTGTTACTAAAGCTTCTTTCAAAGTAAGGAAAGCTTTCTCCGTTTCCTCACTCCATTTGAAAGGAGCCTCTTTCTTTGTAAGATTAGTTAGAGGTTTTGCAATACCACTGAAGGAATCAATATGACGGCGATAATAGCCAGCTAGCCCAAGAAAGAATTGAATTTCCTTGACTGTCTTGGGTCTAGGGAAATCTTGAACGGCCCGAATTTTTTCCGGATCGGGAGCAATTCCGTGTTCAGATATGATATGTCCTAAAAATTTAACCTCTGATTTTACAAATTGGCATTTGTTCGGTTTCATTTTGATGTTAGCTTCCTCGATTCTCTTAAACAAGAATTCCAGATCGTGCAAATGTTGTGCATAGGTCTCTGAATATATTAAAAAATCGTCGAATTAGACGAGTGCAAATTTCCCTTTAATTTGCCTAATTATATGTTCAGCCGTAACTTCCCAAACGCTCGGAGAATTGGCTAATCCCATCGGTAACCTTTTAAATTGATATTTGCCTCCTGGGCCTACGGAAGCAGTTTTGCTGCCGTCTTCTATTCCCAATTGAAAGTACCCTTGATTAGCGTCGAGCACGCTTAAAAATCTAGCATTTCCGAGAACGGAATGCGATTCAGATATCAGCGGAAGAGGATAAACATCCAACCTCGTGAACTTTTTTAATTTTCGGTAGTCTTTCCACGAAACGAAACGTTCCGTCCTTCTTTTTAACCAGTAAGGCAGGAGCTGCCCAGGGAGAGGTGGATTCTTCAATCACCCCGTGTTTTATTAAGTTCTCAATAATAGAGTCCATTATTTCCCTTTGTGCATAAGGTATGCGATAGGGGGCCTGCGCAATAGGGCGGGCATCTCCCGTCTCTATGCTATGGTGAAGTGCATGAGCATATCCTAAGTCAAACTCACTTTGTGCGAAGCAAATTCTATATTGCCACAATAATTCTTCCATTTGCTCACGATCCCGCTCTTCCATATGCTCCAATTTAAATAATTTTAAATATTCTTCTCTACTCAATTGCTCCTTTGCGTTTTCCTCTTTGATATCAATAGTATGATTTAGAATGAGGGGGGGGGGTGTTCCGCTTCAGAAATATTTCCTACCTTTGTGCCCTTGTTCAAAGTAAGTTCCTCTGGGGAACACTTTATAATTCTCACAGGCACAGTATGTTTATCTGATATAGTCACTAGCACGTTAGCGGTCTTAAGTCCTGGCACCCTTAAATCATAAGATTCTATCATTCCCAGTTTTCCTTTACAACCGTTTTCCTTCACTAAACCCTCACAAATCCTCTCTGAGAAAGGGGGTATACTAGTCCGTCTCCTTAAATAGACTGGCTCCATCTCCATAAAATTCCGAGTAATTTTATTACTACTAGTTAGGAAATGATTACTCATTCATGTTAAAATGTGAGAAGGAAACCCAACCTAATAAATTTCTGAAATATCTTATCAATAAACCTTAAAATAAATAAACCTTAAAAATCTTATCAACAAAGTATTGTAGAAGCAACAAATCATTCGTCTATGAACCCTGTAAAATCATTTTAATCTTTAAAAGAAAAACAAACATTCAATTATTACGTACCGCCTTATACCCAGAATTGTTAAAACAAATCCTGTCGCGACTGCGCCATTTTAAGGAACTAGGACCTTATTAATTATTAAAATTTAGAAAATATCGAGAAATTCAGTTAAAGCCAATTTTAAGGTCCCTGAGCACCCCTTCTCTCCGTGTTTCTCGGATAGGGAACGAGTGGGTGGTTCGGCTCAATGTAAGTTGGCATTCAGGCTTTTAATTAACATAGTTTGTTTGTTTTTCTTAATGAGACACACTCCAATTTATAGTAACAAAACATTTATTAACAAGGCAAACAAGATAATGAGTAAATGTACAAAATGGTGTAAATTGTATAAAAATCAATAAAGATTTTAATTGAGAAACAATAAAAAGAATTCATTTTTTAAATTAAATAAGATCTCAGGTAAGAATATGAACAATTTCAATTAATAATAATAATAATGCAATATATTAATTATCCTTTAATTTCAATCATCTGGATCTCTGAAGG
>JAHWFO010052261.1:533919-546430 GCA_023313115.1 Rhysida immarginata | reverse complement strand
AATAATAATAATAATAATAATAATAATAATAATAATAATAATAATAATAAATTTATTGCCCATAAAGATGGAATACTATAAAATTCGAATGATAAAAGCCCTAAAAATATTCTCAACAAATATTTTTAAGACGAAAAGTAAAATGCTTAACAATATTTAAAATTTTATTTATGATAATATTTTTTATTGAAATAGACCATTTATAGACCATTTATTATTAAAATATTTCAATAAAATTAAAAAAATTATACGAATTACACATCACTCATCCATATAACAAAATCATATGAATAGTTAAATTTCCTATCTCCATGGCAACTTTTTGGCGCCAACCGTTTGAAAGAGAAAGTTCGCAATGGAATACACTCATGAGACGGCATCTTTTTCCCAATCTCAGGGAAACCAGCAGATGTAGTAAATAAAATATAATAATCCTTTTTTTTATATAAATAATGTGCACGATTTTCTTATGAGTTATGGCAATTGCTATTATTTAAATAAGGAACATAACAGTTCTACTTCGAAAAAGAAATAAACTTGGAATGAAGTGGAGACACTGAATCTGATCGAATTGTGGGCTAATCACCTGCATGATTTGAGAAGGGCGAAACGAAATGCCACAGTATATGAAAAAAGTCAATGATTTGAACTATCAATACTACAGCAGTATTAATATTCAATGATTTGAACTATCAATACTACAGCACTATCAAATCATTGGAAAAAATTAGAAAGGAATTACACAATCGTGGATTTAATAGACAGCTGGAATAAGTAAAAAACAAAATAAAATACTTGACCCAAGAATATCAGTAAACAGGCTATGGGTAAGAAGTAAATTTATTACTCGAAAATTTGCATTAAATACATTATTCTATGAGTAAAATACAAATTCTTAATAACATGCAAAATCAATACGAAATATTACGGATATAACGAATACGGTGAAAGAAGTAAACGATGGGTAATATCACAGACAGTCGGAGAAATCTCTACAGTCTCTGGGTAATACATAATCCTGGCACTAGGCAGCAAAGGACAATCGCGTTGTTGACATTCTACTGCGATGGTGTATGAACGCATGGAAAAAATTTCATCGCGATATGCTCCCACATCGTGCTAGAGAACGCGATAGTCACTGCCGTCTGAACAAGGCTTTACGTGAAACTTAACAACTTCTAAGGTCAAAGAACGTGAACGTGAAAGCCGTCATCGATGACGTTGCACACGGACGTCACGTTTCACGTTAACGTGTCACTTAAACTCTCTAATATAGTAAGTATTTTTTGTCCGCAATGAAGTGTTGAGTCATTCCAATCCAAGATCCACCCTTACACATCCCGTCAACTTATTCTTTTGCCCACGCTATGTATTAAGGGGCATCTTTTGCTAGTTTAACAACAGTGATTTCTTGTTTAATTGAATATTGATCGTTCCATCAATTCGCTTTTTTTCAACGTTATTTCCCCATACTGTTTGAGACAATGGGATATCGATGTACTTGTTTGTTCGACCTATGAAACGCTGGCGCTGGACGACTCCAGTGACAAACTACGTCTGTCAGATGGGCAATTGTTTGTAAAAAGTTAAAAGGATTGAGAATCGACATACATTGAAACATATGATCCGGAAGTTTTTCGCAAGCTTATCAAACACATTTGTGAGACTGGAAAGCTCAAAATTTAACTGATTATTGACTTTCTTATTCAGTAACTTGTGATTTCCTTTGTATTTTTTTAAAGCCTGTAATGGTGTCTTTATTAGATCTTCAGTAGGTTATATCTTTTTTTTAATCTTTCCCTGAGGACCCTTTGTTCTGTTTTTTATATTTTATTTTGTTTCTCTTTTTAGTTGCTGATCACGGAGATCTGACTTTACAACAAAGATTTTTCTTTCTCGTTCCATCTCTAACTTCCTGGAGATTTCCCTGAACAACGCCATTTCCTGAAGATTGTTTACCGGATTTGTTTTACTTGTTTATTTCTTTTCTTTTCCTTCTTTCTGTTTACAGTCTTCTTTCTTATTTTGGGACAAGGGGTTTAACGAAATCTCAATTATCTTTCTTAAGAATTTAATTTTTTAAGACCTGCGATGGCAACATTAATCGTTTACCGTTACACTATTAATTTTAATGGATTTTATAATATCAGTAGTGGGTAGAGATTCTTTCCGATTACATATACTACCGACCAAATGTTTACAACCATAAGCTAGCCTTATGCTATTTTTTTCAATTTTTTTCTTAAAATCTATGAAGGCATAAGAACGCGTTTTTCAGTGAACAACGAGTTGCTGGGTTATTAGTTCTAATAAAGAATTGATGAAAACAGGAAAGAGAATGCCACAGTCTGGATTCGAACTAAGAACCTTCGGCACATGCTGCCGACTTCCTAACCAGTTGCGTATGAGCCGATAGTTCCTGGTTCGAATCCAATCTAAAGAATGTTTTTCCTATTTTTCATCAATAATTTAACATCTGAAGTATGGCATATGATTAATCCTCATGGGCCCATCTTGACCTATTCACAATAAAGAAATTGCTATAAATTGGGGGAGGGGGGGATTCCCAATTCGGATATTTTTGTCAAACAATTTAACAAGATTACGAGGCCTGTGAGAAAAGTATCCGACCTTATTTTTTTTTGCGAAAACCTGATGGATTTGGATCGCGCGCGCTTACATGAGCCGACTTTGAACCTTTGTGCGTATGCGTGAATTTTTTCCCGCCTCTCAATAGCTTCAGTTGCTGGCAATCAGCGTTAGAGGGAGGTAGTGTGTTGTGCTCTCGTCGGTTTTTGATTTGAAGGAAAATGACGGAACGACTGGAGCAGCGTTACTGAATCAAATTTTGCCAGAAACTGGGCGACAGCCTGGTGGAAACCATCCGAAAGATTCAGACGGCTTTCGGTGACGATGCTATGGGCATCACACAGATTAAGGACTGGTACAACCGGTCGGCCATCAGCATGCCGAAATGATCAGGTCATTGCCAAAGTGAACGCTGTGGTGATGCGGGACCGTCGTGTGACTATCCGAGAAGTTGCGGAAGAGGTGGGCATCAGTACGTTTTCGGCACATTCCATTCTGACCGAAGATTTGGCCATGAAGAGAGTGGCGGCGAAATTCGTGCCGAAGTTGCTGACGGCGGAGCAAAAGCAACTTCGTGTTGACGTCTCACAGGACATGCTGGCCTCCGCAAACAGTGACCCCGACTTCATGAACACCATAATCACTGGTGACGAGTCATGGGTGTACGGGTACGACCATAGCATCGTCACCGAAAGCCTCCAAATCAAAAACCGACGAGAGCACAACACACTACCTCCCTCTAATGCTGATTGCCAGCAACTGACGCTATTGAGAGGCGGGAAAAAATTCACGCATACGCACAAAGGTTCAAGGTCGGCTCATGCAAGCGCGCGCGATCCAAATCCATCAGGTTTTCGCAAAAAAAAAATAAGGTCGGATACTTTTCTCACAGGCCTCGTATTATACATGTATACAATATAATACGTGGGTCTTCCAGGAAGTAAAAAACTATTGGGTAAATCTAAAAAAAACAAAAAAACATAAGATAACAAAACTTATTTTACAACAATTCTAAACCTGTCACAACTTTTGTACATAATCGCCATTGTTATTAAGGTACTTCTAAAATTACTGGTCCATGGAATGGCATCACACGCATTCTCCTTCAATAAACAGAATGCAACTCCAAAAAAGCGCTATCCATAAGAAGAGACATGGAATGTTGTCTGCACGGGTTATGTGGACTCATGACAACGCTCGGCCTGACGCAACTTCAGCAACACAACTAGAATTAGAACGTTTCAAGCGGGACATTTTTCATCATCCCCCTTACAGTCCCGACTTGACGCCTAGTGGTTTTCACTATTTCCCAAAAATGAATGGATTTTTCGGAGAAACACACTTCCAACGTGATGTAGCTCTTAAAGAACACGGCCTTCTAAACACTACCAGGCCTGAACATGACGTCAATAATGTATTGTTGAAACACTAAAATTGTGACGTTGAACTTATTTCTATAATAACACCACCCAAAACGACTTAACATTGTTTTATCTTTTCCATGTTCAGGCCTGATAGTTTCTAGAAGACCGTGTTAAAGAAGCAGTAACTTTATGGCCTTAGTCATTAGTGGCAGATGAGTATAACATCGAGATTGAAAAACTTGCGTCGCGTTATGAGACTACCCAACACCTAGAGAGAAGGTCTGTGCACGGAAACGTCATATGTTGTAACATCATCATAAAAAGTCATCGATAATCGCAATTTTTACCAATGGTAAGCCCTAAATTATTACTTTTTAGGACTCTCTCTCTCTATGAGCTGTTGGAATACCTCAATAACATGGCGATTGTGTAGAAAATTACTGTTAGGTTTAGGAGATATTCTGAAATTATATAACAAAATAAAAACCAAATTACCTTAACTGTGGATAAATAACATCAATGGTAACACAAAGAGCCAAAACCGCTTTTCCACAACAAAATACGTATCCAGGCGTAATAAATATTTTGTTGTGGAAAAGCGGTTTTGGCTCTTTGTGTTACCATTGATTCTGAAATTACTTTTTGAAAGAAATTTGAATCGATCTAAGAGTATATTTCTTACGGAAAGGGATTCAATATAGTACCTGAAATAACTATGTTTCAATACAGTGATAATGTGTCATCGGAATTACGTAATGAAAACTTTTTAACATATGTATAAACAGATCTTATTAAAATAATATTTTAAACATCTTACTAAACACGTATTAATTTAAAAAAGCCCCAGTTTAAGACTTAACTATATAAAAGTGCTAAACTACTATATACACTTGTATTATCAGCATATCAATAATAAAAAATTGTGATTATTAGACACATGATTGGGCACCGTTCCTTCCTCGTTATCTTCTTCAACATGAATTACATTCACTAGAATTTTGCTTCTTTTCAATAACATTATTATCTCATTTTTTGCGATAACTAGACTAATGCCTTATATTTGTAATTACCTTGCTCATTAGTTAATCCATTATTGGAATCATAATGGAAAAGTGAAACGAGAAATTCACGATGTGATGGGATAACATGATAAAGCTGCGAAGCCTCTTTCATTAATGTAGAGAGGATGACGGACCGGATGAGATGACGTCACCAAAATACCATGAAAGTTTTTTCTGCTTTGGAAAATTCATGATGGTCCTTAAAATTTACAGACCACGCGTGATAAAGTAATGAGACATCATCATAGGCTTGACTAGTGAATGGTCTCATGTTTGTGAAGTTCGTGGATGAATGAAATTATTCTTTTACTCTCACCTGAAGACAATATGAAGAATAATGACTTGATTTTCTGATGCTTCAACCGAATCATTTTTATTTATAAATGGCGTTTATAAACTATTATTTCAGCTTCGCTTTGCATTCGAAATTTATTTCATGCACTGCTGCATATCAAATTACACTGCAATTATTATACTTGTAAACAGAAATATCATTTCTAAAAGTAACAATAATATACTTCAATGAAAGTGTTAGATACTTTAAGAGTCCATTTGAATTTTTATTAATTTCTTGATTTTTTTAAAAGGGCTACAAGTAAAGCTGAATACAGAAAGGAAATAATAAAAAAAAATTGAATGAGAAACAGGAAAACCAAGCCAATGCACAATAACACAAAGAATTTAGAGGAAAAAGCCGAGATAAACTTAGGTGGAGCTGGTTAATAGAAAAAAATGCAATGGATTATTTGCTCTTATAAGAATAGAGTTGGAAAAAGAAGAAAAATTAATTCTAAAAATAAATTCAACACGAAAATGGCAAAATAACTATAATTTTCAAAAATAAACAAACAGGCGTTTTTGTTTTTAATCTAAAGTTATTTAAGTAGACGCAATACTTCAAATTTTAACTGTTCGCTTTGATTTAATTCGCTGCCTTCTTCACAGGCTGGTGAATGAAATTTTCGTTTTATTATATATAAGCTGTTGTATAATATTGTTAGGAATTATCAAATGCCAACATTACAATTTCCCTCTCATTGGATTCTTAGAATAGAATGGGGGGGGGGGGGGGGGGCGGAAAAATGGATAAGGTATTTAGTTGGCGCATTCATTTTTGGCTTCATTTTTTAACGCATTGTCATAATCAATTCATAAAACGTAATTGAAGTATTTTTTACTCTTATGAAATGAAAGGAGTTTTTGAGTAAACAAAATTAATTTAAAAAAAAATTAAAACGTACACATTAAAAATCCATACGCAGGAATAGAAATTAACTTTTACGTGTTGTTGCCAAGTGGGCAACCACTCCAAAAATTCGGGTTGCCCACTTACAAATCTGGTTGCCGAAATGGACTAGAATGAAATCTAGGTTAGGCAATAGGCATAAGTTTACTCATGTATGATCACGAAGACATGCAAAATTACACAAACTACTATTGGCAACAGTAATGTTTTAAATTTTACTGATAAAAATTTACACATGATCGAAGAAAATTGGATTTTCATTTATTACTAATTTAATAACTATTACAGTATTAATTATTTATTACCTAATGCAAACTTATCAGAATGAATATAAGTAAGCACTTGCACTATTCAGAGTCTGAGTCCCTTCTGGTTCACAGACACTGGTACTTGTTTGAATAATGCCACCAGCATCTTCAGTGTCGCTTTCTACAATGTTAGCTTCAAGCCTTCTCATTATTTCTTAACATCGGAATTGGTAAAGGGACTTTTGCACCGAATGCCAAGTGTTAAACCAAATGTTAAACCGTATGTTAAAAGCATCAGGGTTAATATTTTTGATATCGTCAGTTTTTAGCATTATTCGCATCAAACCAGTAAGCACTGGAAATTGTAATCTGCTGCTCCAGTCATTTTTAATTATTTTCGTCGTTGACAATCCCCTTTCACAATCTGCACTGTATCGGAAAGCACAGCAGAACATCCAGAAGCATATAAAAGTTCTTGCGTTCTGACACAGCAGAATCAAAACACTCCCCCAAAAGGAGAAATTTTTAATGTTTCCATGATTGCCGTGTTTTGTGTATCGGTATATAAACTATTTAACTAACTCTATTCTGGTAGTATGTTTTCAATTATACATCCATTGTCTTCCAGCATTTTGGGAAAATTATCTGTACAGGTCATATAGAATTATTTCCTTATTGTGGTACCATCTCTTCTTCTGGCTAAACTTTGAATTATTAGATTGGTGCAAATATAATGGCCGATGTTTAGTGATACTTTAAAATGCAATAACTCGTTTCAAACAACACTTTATTAATCGAAATAACATCCAGCAAAGTCAACACACTTTTTCTAACGAGACACAAGCCTCAGGTGCCGTGTAATTCGAGACACAACATTCTTAATGCCGTGTAATTCGAGACTTCTGGAGGCGATGAATTCGATGAAGGTGGTTTTCGCGTCGTCGTGGTTTTTGAAGCATCTCCCATGCAGGAAATTGTCAAGGTGCTTGAAAGTAGTAGTCAGTAAGCGACAGTTCAGGTGAGTATGCTAGATGATCAAGAGTTTCCTAGCCAAGATCATTTAACTTCTGTCGGGTGACCATTGCGACGTGCAGCCGAGCGTTGTCGTGAAGCAAGAAGGGACCTTTCCGATTGACTAATGATGATCGTTGTTGTGGAAGTTTCTGGTAAATGTCGTCGATTTGTTGAACGGATGACCGGGCAGTCATGGTTTCACCCTGATTCAGGAAGCTGTGAAGAATTTGACACCCACTTATCGAGTTTTTTCATCTTTTCAATTTGATCCATGTGGTTTACCTTGGGCACTTCGGCAATATCTCGTGTGCATTTAAGCGGGTCGTCTTTGAATAATGTCTTCAATTAGTCGTCGTCAAACTTTCGATGGACGGGCGCGACCATGCTCATTTTGAAGAGCTACCACGGAATTTTTCAAACCATCTACATGTTGTATATTGAGAAGTTGCCCCATCACCCCATGCATTGATGACATTTCGTGTTGCTTCCGTAGCATTATGGCCAAGTTTGAACTCGACCATAGTTAGCCAAGTTATGCAATAAAATAATACGCATCTCTTGTATACACAGCATTTGCAAAATTGATCTAATCTTTTACAATGTAAGACATTACAACGAACAAATTTTTAGCATCAGCTTAAAGAGAAGAACTACAGCTTTTAAATGTGTCACGTGGCTGTATTAGTTATGAGATTATTTGCATACCGACTCACCTACATCTGCAATATGCAATCGGCCATTAATTTTGCACCAATCTAATACACTCACATGTCAAAAGTCATGGGATAGCAGTGGACTATTTTTCAAGTGGCAATAGCATTATGTGCAAGCAGTATTAATATGCAAATCAGTGTCAGTAGGATAAGTTACACTGTCATGAGTAAGGGGTGAGGTGTTCAGTGTGACAATGGCTACAGGACGAGAACTATCCGAGTTCGAACGTGGCTTTGTATGTCGAGCACAACGTATGGGTCATTCAATATCGGAGGTGGCTCAAGAATTCAACATCCCACGGTCCATAGTTTCAAGAGTTTACCGAGAGTACCATTACGCATTACCTCCCACCATAGAAAACGCAGTGGTCGACCACACCACTTCAGTGAACGGGACCAACGGCGTCTGAGTAGGATGGTCACTGCTAATAGGCAACTGATACTACGCCAGATGACATCAGATTTTAACCAGGGTAATACTAGAGCTGTATCGATGCAAACTGTGCAACGAAATCTGGTGCCCATGGGGTATGGAAGCAGAAGACCCACGAGGGCGCCCTTTCTAACAACAAGACATCGTCAGCAACGTCTCTAATGGACCCATGAACACATCGACTGGAAACGTGTGACCTGGTCTGATGAGTCTCGATTCTAGCTGATGCGAGCTGATGGTAGGACTCGAGGGTGGCGCAGACCCCATGAAAGCCATGGATCCAAGTTGTCAAGCATGTACTGTGCAAGCCAGTGGTGGTTCTGTACTGGTCAATTGTGGGAAGCTTTCCAGTCGGAATGGTTGGCAATGTCTTCAGATATCTTCCACTGAGTTGTGGAATCAATGTCACGTCGCACAGTGGCGCTTCGCCGGGTTAGAGGACGTCCCACACGTTATTAGGTGCTATCTCATAACTTTTGGCATGTGAGTGTATTTAAAATTAGTTTTACAGTTGTATCATTAAACCTGTCATTGCTACTTTGTAGAATACTACATATCACAACATTTGCTGGTGGATATTTCTCATAATTGTCAATTTTCACGTGCGGGTTGTCACTTTGAAACATTACTTCCGAAGCGATTCCCCGACTGCTGACCAACACTTTCCAAAAAATTCTGTTGGGATTGTTCATTCGTTGAGGATGAAAGTTGACTGTCATACTCTCGGACAACGAGCAGCAGTTGATAGATTACACACAAACGAAAAAGACAATTGACTTGAACCTGGCCAGCAGTAACAGATTGTTTGCCAGAATGAATCTTTAGTGACAGTTGCCAACCTGACAACCGGTCATGATCAGGTTGCCAGAATGATTTTTTGGTAGTCGCCGGCAATCAGGCAACCGTTAATTTCGAACCCTGCATAGGATAAATTAGAATATTTATGTAGTCAAACAAATTCGTAGAACAGTAAGAGAGAGAGCCTAATATACACTGGTTGCTTCATTGAAAGTAGAGATTTTCGATTTTAGACGTTTTCTCAAATATCTCGAAAAATATTTGACTAATTATCCTGAAACTTCAGTCAAGAGAAATCCCTTCTCTTTGCCTACAAGTTTAATTTATGTTAAAATGTCAGTTATACACTGTAACTTGTGCCTTGCATGTGAAAAATCTTGACCTGAAGCGGATCGGATCAAATGCGTTAAGTGCTGCCAGGTATAAGGAGCTCAAGACACCCCTCTCCTTTAGATTTGCAAAAACTGCAAGGACGATGGAGCAACGAGAGACGACATAAAAGAGTTAATTCTGTCTTTACAGACTGAAATCGCTGAACTACGCAAGTCTTTTCCTAATAGAAGCCATTCATCATCGTCCGCTCTCAACACCAATGAAGTGATCGCTGAAGTAATGAGTAACGATCGCGAGAAAAAAATGTCATCGTCTCTGGCCTCGATGAACAACCCGACAATGATAGTGCCAACAGCAGTTCTTGAAATAATAAATGAATTAGTTGCCAAAATAATCCAAACAGTTTCCTCACATTCCTCACCGTCAGCGCCCATCAACAACTTTCATTGTTTCCGTCTAGGAAAATCATCTCTCGGTAAGGTACGTTCCTTAAAAATTGTTCTACCCTCCAAAGCTCATGCTTTGCTATCATTAAGAAAAAGAAAGCAGTTTTCCATGAATTCAAAGTGTCTGTTAACATGGATAAAACAGCGATGGAATGCGATCGTTTCAGAACTTTAAGAAAGGAGCTGCACGATCGCCAATTGGGTGATGAATCTAACTTAATCATCAGATATATTAATGACTCTAACCCTCAAATTGTTGAATCAAAATAAAAAAAACTGGCATGCGTGGGGAAACTATCAAAACGTTAATGCCCTTCGATCCAAAGTCACTGAAATTTTTTTAAATACATAGATTCTTGACCTTGACATTATTTGTTTAACCAAAAACCTAACTTATCTTCTGACATTAATGAATTTGAATTGGGTTTCCCAACTACTATATTTATCATTGTGACAGATCCATATCCACAAGCACTAAATTATCCAGATGATATCCACTCTACATTCCTGAGATTATGTGCTACATATGTAAGCTTTCCCTTCTTGATTATCTTTAATAAATCGTTGTCAACGGTCATTTTTCTGAAGTTTGGAATAAAGGATTTATTATTTGTGATGTGTTCTTGGATAATAAAAAATGAAATTTTATTTCTTACCTTCCACATCGCATTTATTTATGAACTGCACAATTGATATGTGTATTTAAGGCCTTAAAGTGATTCTTGAAAACTTAAGTAATTTAAAATAAATATTAAATTTATAAACCTAAATAGTTAAGACCGTTGACCGTGGGTGTTGGACTCCGCCAAGGGTGCGTACTGTCACCCCTCTTGTTCATTGTCTTTATGGACTGGATAGACAGGGGCAGCCGAGGCGATGAGCGTGTTTGTGTGGGCGACTGCGTGGTGGAGAGGTTGCTCTTTGCTGACGACCTTGTCCTGCTTGGGTCTTCTCGCACGAACCTTCAGCATGCACTAGACCGGTTTGCAGCCAAATGTGAAGAAGCTGTGATGAAGATCAGTGTGGCTAAAACCGAGGTTCTGGTCCTTTCAAGACAGCCTGCTCAGTGCGCTCTCCATGTTAGGGGAGCCTCATTGAGACAGGTGGAGAAATTCAAGTATCTCGGGATTGCATTCACGAGTGATGGACGGCAGGAGAAAGAATTGGATGCTCGGATCGGTGCAGCAAGCTGTGTCAGACGTGAACTGTGACGATCCGTGGTAACGAAACGCGAGCTGGGTAACAAAGCCAAGCTCTCCGTCTTCAAATCTATCTTTGTCCCCATTCTCACCTATGGTCATGAGGCATGGGTAATGACCGAAAGAGTGCGATCACGGGTACAAGCAGCCGAAATGAAATTTCTGAGAGGTATGGCAGGTGTTATCCTACTAGATAGAGTGTACAGCAGCACAATAAGGGAATCTTTAGGTGTTGAGCCGCTACTTCTCCGCATTGAGAGATCTCAGTTGCGCTGGTATGGCCACGTGATACGGATGCCACAAACTAGTCTTCCTAGGCAGTTGTTATTTTCCAAGCCGGTGGGTAAGAGACCAAGGGGTCGGCCTAGAACCAGGTGGCTAGACTACATGGAGAATCTGGGTTCGAGTCGCTTGGATATTACCAGGGAGGACATGCGCCTGATGGCGGAAGATCGCGATCGCTGGAGATCTTCCATAGGGCTGCTGCCCCCGCGACCCTAACGGATAAGTGGGTTTGAAAAGTAAGTAAGTAAGTGAGTAAATAGTTAAGACTATTAACCTAGCTAGTTCTATTTCTTACAATGAGATTTTGTAATTTTTTTTTATTTCAACAATTGGAATTGTTTCTGCTTGTGTAATATAGTTTGTTGCAGCATGCTTTATCACCCTCTTTGTTTTCACGAGCCGGATGTGATACTCTGGGATTATTAGCTTTTCCTTTTTAAGTAAGTGACCACAAAACTTTTACTCACTGCATGAAGAGCCTGCCAGCCTTCTCAGATTGATCTTGTGCCACTGGAATGATGTGTTTCCTTGGTGAGATCGTTTTATTTTTCCATTCTTAAAACCTAAACTGCATAATGGGATCTTGAAATTAAATCTGCAAATTGGATATACTCAAAATGAATTCTAATATATTTTAATTATTTGACATGAGCTTATTTTTGTTTAAGAAATGTATTGATTTCTTCTAAACAATTTTTAAAGCTAATGTATCTGAAAGTTGCTATTTCTATTAATATTAAACGGATATATATATATTTAGAGAAGGACGAGACACAAGAACC
>JAHWFO010052261.1:507147-523215 GCA_023313115.1 Rhysida immarginata | reverse complement strand
CGCGGGAATGGGAACAAATGCATTGGAAGACCCCCAGAAAATCTTCCCTCCATAATACGCAAAGGCAAATAACCACAATAAGTTGACCGCAACTCGAAAAAAAAAAATTGTCATAATGTTGAAATGCGTGGAGCCAAAAAGGCACGCAACAACGTACATGTGTCACTAGACCAATATCTGGTACCATTTGTTACTCTTATACAGGGTGTTTCAAAATTATGTACAATAAATTTAGTGACATATTCTTCAGGTCAAAAGAAGACGAAAATATTCTATAGCACTTTGTCTGGAAACGATTTGTTTGCGAGTAATCCAATATCATACAGTAGGGAAGCACGGTAGTTAGCGGACGATATTTTAGCAGTTCCAGCGTTTCGACTCAACACTAGGTTGAGTGATTTGTTCCATTTGAACCTACTTTAGGGTTATTCCATTAGTTGTGTACGGTTGTTTCCATTACTGTAGTTTCACTACTGTACATCCACTAGGAATATCAATTTCAGAACGTTTGCGTGCTTTGACATACGCATTACGATTTACGTAAAAAAAAAGTCATGTACACGTATTCCAGTGCAGAATACGCTGGCATGCACCTAATGTATGGTCTTGCGGACGGAAATGCTGTGGAAGCAAGAAGACTCTACCAAGAACGCTTTCCGAATAGACGTTTGCCAAATAACCGAACATTTGTATCTGTCGACAGACATTTGAGGGAGCGTGGTTCCTTTGGCCGTCAAACAGGACAAGGGCGGCCTGTAGCACATTCTCCGGATGAGGAGGATGTGATAATTGACATCATACATGATGAACCACAGACAAGCACCCGTCGTATTTCTTCCATGGTACACATTCCGCACTCATCTGTTTGGCGCATTCTTCACCGTCAGCTTTTGCATCCATACCACCTGCAACTGGTTCAGGCACTGAACCCAACGGACTATTTACACCGCAACGATTTTGCCAATGGATACAACGTCGTCATGCTGCAGACGCTAGTTGTCTCAGCCAGATACTTTTCACGGACGAAGCAACCTTCACCCGGACAGGAATCGTAAATTCTCACAACCAGCACCATTGGGCAGATGCTAACCCGCATGTTACCAGAGCCCGAGCGCATCAAGAGCGTTTCTCCGTGAACATTTGGTGTGGAATTGTCGGAAATAACTTAATTGGCCCTAATGTGTTGCCGCCACAATTGACTGGGCGAACGTATCTTTTGTTTCTGCAGAATGCATTGCCAGAATTACTGGAAGATGTTCCTCTTTTGATAAGATCTAACATGTGGTTCATGCATGATGGCGCTCCAGCACATTTCAGCCATGTTGTGCGAGCACACTTTAATGCTGCATACACGAATCGGTGGATAGGTCGAGGTGGACCGGTAGCCTGGCCTGCAAGATCACCCGACCTTAATCCCTTGGACTTTTTTCTGTGGAGTCATGTGAAAACGCTCGTCTACAGCACAGAAGTTCCTAGCATTATGGATCTGCGACAACAAATGAAAAGGCATGCCACACCGTTCGTAATGCTGGCGACGAACTCTTCCATGACATCAGACGGTCGCTCATGCAACGAGCCGAAGCGTGCGTACGAGCTGGTGGAGGGCACTTTGAACAATTCCTGTAATTTGGAGCCATGGGTTTAGTTGGCTGTATCGCGTAAATAACTCGTTTCCAGACAAAGTGCTATAGAACATTTTCGTCTTCTTTTGACCTGAAGAATATGTCACTAAATTTATTGTACATAATTTTGAAACACCCTGTATATTCGTTCATGAGACGTTGTCACGATTTGTTTGATATATTTCATACTGCCTGGTTATCCGAAATTTTTAAGGGGGTATCAGAATTGTACCATTAGACCACATGCTATTAATGCACGTACCTATTCACGCTATCTCACGTTCGAACTTGTGCGTGCTCTGTCCCATATTAATGGACTGGTGAAAACTGTGTGTAAAAAAATTATTTCGTTTTCAAGTTATCGTAATAAATAATAAACTCCCTAAGAAGATGAATATTCTTTTGATTTAGAGAGCGATCTGTGCTTTCAATAATCGTCAATCACGTGCATCCTGCACGCGCACCATTTCATTAATGTTTACAGCACGCGCAGAGCCGAACCTATATGCTCAACACGCGTATTCCCCAGTGAAAAGATTATTCGTGTTTTCCAGCAATTCTATACTTGCACTCTATCTATTGCAACGCAATGGATTGTTAGAATTGTGTCTACAGACGGACAGACGGACGGACGGACAGCTGGACAAACCGATCACATAAGCACAATTTCTATGAAAATGTGCTAAAAAAGAAAGTTTTTGATTTCTAAATAAGTCTTTGGTCGTTAAGATTAGATGAGGCTGCTAAAGAAGCCTCTAGTTGCTAAGCAAGGCATACTTCTAAGGAAAATGCATAGTTCAAACTGATGAAAACTATCTGAAAAATTTAATGCAGAAAGATTCTAATTTAAAGAGTCTAATTGTCTATAGATTAGAACATGTAAGAATCCTTTAACTTATAAGCATTCTGTTTAATGAAATAAGCGTTAATTATTGAAGCATTCTGTGTAAAGGTGAATTCTTTTTTCATAAATAATTGTTAACGCTTTTCTACGTAACCATGTACTATTGAAGCGAACGATTAGCTACTAGCTATTGTTATAATTTACCGAACACAAATTAACCCTTTGGTAATAAAAGACGTAAGTAATTCCATGCCATATTTTAGCATTGAAAGTTCCAATGAACTATAATGGTTCCACTAAACCAGCTGCCCTGGAACCAGTTTCGACTATCATTAATTTTACGTTATATTCATGCATGACACATCATTCCAAGTTGTTTCATGTATTACATGCCAAATCTGAGCTTTGAAAGTTTCCCCTGAACCATACGGGTTCCATAAACTACATACCATTGAATCTATTTCGACTATCATTAATTTTACGTTAATATTCAATCATGACATGGTATTTCAAGCTGTTTGATATAATACATGCCATATGTTAGCATTGAAAGTTTCTAGTGGACCATAATGGTACCACTAAACCACATACCCTTGAACCAGTTTTGACTGATATTGACCATCAAGAAAGAAGATCACGTGTCTTCACTTAATTCACAAGCCTTTTCACTGCTGTAGCTATGGAATGCCAAAGGGAGAACAGCATTTGGCAATGCACAGGCCATTTATACATGGAATTGTATAGTGAAATATGTGGTCCCCTATATTATTTTTGACCTTTTGAACCGGAAGTAGTTCACCGATTTTTTCCACCAACGAACTCAGTCTTCCGATTTCCTAAGTTGTCGAATGGCGAAAACGGAAGACGAAAATTTGGAAGCGTTCAAAAGCATATCAACAGACAGACAGACGAACGGACGCACATTGTGAAAACATAAGTACCTATCGGTCCTAATAAGATAAGTCGTATACACATCATATATGGTGACGTGACCAGGATACGTTCCAAACCAATTCTGTTAGATCATTTCAAAATTTTGTTATATCTGGTAACTCAGAATATTTTGATAATTTTATTCTGCAATATTAGCTCTTAACCTATCATAGTGGTTTGTAAAGTTATTTATTCTCTATTTGAGTATAAATGTTTGCTTGTTAAATTAATTTATTATTTTAACCTTTCTGGTAAATTGATTTTACTTATAGTGGAATGAAAGTGCAATTATTACTAAACCTTAGTTTTGGTTACTAAGGTTAGAAAAGAAACCTTTACACTGACTACGGTTTATAATGGTTTAGCAGAAGTTGTTGAGCCTGTCAAAGGTATTCGTTATGGTGATATTGATAAGTCTCAGTTATCTAGGTTACAATGTTTGATTCTGGAATTCTCCAGTTGTTTTTCTGATGAGGTTCATGATTTATAGGGGGTAACCAATTACACAGCCGAATTTAAGATAAAAACAAATCGAATCCTAAATGTTGGGAAATTAGATTGTTTGAGAAATCGGTACTAGTGATAAAATTTGGTTTCCTGTGTCACTATTCATTCATATTATGAATAGGTTTGGCAATACACACTCTCACTATGACCAGAATAAGTATTGATGTTATATCTGGTGCGAATTTCAAAATAAGTCGTATTATACATCATATTCTTATTCATAATTCTGGTGCCAAGCAAAATATAGAAAATACCGCCCTATTACAATTCAGTCAGCTATCTCCAAGCTTTTTGAATCAATAGTTCTCGACAAAATTAAACCTTTCTTCTAGGTTGAGTCAAATGAAAACCAGAAAACCGCCGCAGAAAATTGAAAACCGCTCCGATTGCGCATGCGCGTGGACTCTCCCGCCATCAAGTGACATCTCTGCAGAAGACGATGCAGACATTTCTTTGGGTTCCGTATCGGTGTTTGTAACGGAGGACTTTCCAGCTCTTAGTCCGCCAGCGCATTCATCAATGTCGCAGCCATTAAGGATCCTCTGTATGCCTTCACTGGCTACCGTGTCATCATCACCTGGGAATATGAAGCCAGCAGCATTAGCACAGTTGGTTCAACTTGCGATGGCGAAGAGTCCTTGCAAGAAAAAGCCCAGACGCCATCGCAGCAGACGGGACGGGATTGCTTCTTCTTCCGAGCGAGACAGCTGTGTAAAACATCATCGCAGCTCTTCTTCCTCTTCATGTCGAAACCGACCACTAAGACGGAAGATGTCGGAGCCTCCTCCTACATCAGTGAGGCTTCAGTTTCCATTGGATATGGGCCAAACTCCACCATCATAAATCCTCAATGAAGGTCATCTCCCTGAACATGCGTTCCCTTGATTCCTCCTTTAAGCAATTGGTATTGTCAACGTTCATTGCTTTGTACAGGCCGGACATTCTCTTACTCCAAGAGAGAAACTTGCCCTTTCACAAATGTGCAACGATCTTCTCGGCCTCTGCAGTCAATGCCCTCGTGGACAATTCTTTATTAAGTCTTCTTCGCCGAATGGGGAAGGGGTTGCTACCATCATCTTTAACCTATCCTTCAAATGTCAAACTATGTATGATTGCGAGTACAGAATAATCTCGTTAGGCATCTTAACATCTGGTGCCAATTTCCGATTGCATAATGTGTATGCTCCTTGTGCTTCAGCAAAGAAATAAACAATCTTTAATGCATTGACATTTTTTGTGCTTATAGCTACTGGTAGTGATTGCTGGTGACTTTAACTGCCATCCAGACGCTGATAACCTAACGTCTTTTCGTCTGGACATGTGCATCGTTTGTGCCAGCAAAATGTATTATTCGATCTTTAGACATTTCAGCCATGTGGTGACCATCCTGGGTTCACTTACTATCAAGGATCCACTGTGTCATCATGCCTCGATCTATTTCTCATCGATGATGCATTTGCTGGCTCATCTGGAGGGCATTTCATGCTCGTTCTGTAACCACAGTGCCATTATGTGGTCATGGAACCCTCCATTTCCAGCATTAGCTACAGGTTTTGCTACCAATAAGAACTGGTTCATGAATGTTTCTCTGCTCGACGACGAGGAATACGAGGGTAAGTTTATTCAGTTTGTGGAAAAACACCTCCACAATTTGCCTCTTACGTTTGCTTCAAGTTTGCATCTCCACAATTTGCCTCCTAAGTTTGTGGCTTGTGCTAAAAAACAAAATCGAGTGCTTCTTCAGAAGATTGGGATGGATGCTGCCAGACGTTGTCGTCACTATCTTCTAATGTTCAGGGAGATCTTGTGACTCCTCCGCTGTTCCACCTAAAGGAGGAGTCTGCTGCTGATGTTTGTCAGGTGAAGAGTGAGATCAATGCTCTTATGATCCTCAAGGCGGCCAGCGCAGCACTCAGAGCCAAACTTATCTGGGCTGATGTCACGAGAATCGTGCCAGGTTTTTCGTAAAACAAGAGTGTTTTACAACTCGAGTCGGCGCAAGACAACACCAGGTGGAGCTGGGTCGAATTTAAGAAAAAGGGGAAGAAAGCGTCTGATGGTGGAAAGTGGGGAAGTGGATTCTGACTCTGACATCTTATCAGCCTTCCATTCCCACTTTTCATCATTCCTCAGTCACTCAATTGTCCCATTGGATGCCACAAAGCATTGGGTAATGATCTAGTACAGAGGGTAGATTATCGCGAAGCGATAATCTGCGGCACCTACTCCTACGAGGGAGTTTTGCGCCATCCCGGTAAATATCGACTGCTACGAGATGACAGTAGCAGCCGAGACCGACGGCTTAACGTGCCCTCCGAAGCACGGGGGGTTTCATGATGGAAGAGCTGCTGGCGGACAAACAAACCAGTGGCTGTACCAACTGCTGGAAAACCAGCTATGGTCACTTGGCAAATGGGTCAGACTAAGGTCCTCCAATAGCCGTGCCCCAAATAGCTGTCCCGCCAGCAGTGGCCCTCAAGCCCTGGCCGTCACCCAGCCAGCAGCTGGCCGCGCCTGAAGTTGCTGAACTCCATCGATTGGCAAGCCAACCGACGAGACAACCAGGCCACGGCCACCCCCAAGCATTGGGTAAAGGCTTTTTCTGAGGATAATGATGTCTTTTTTATTCGTCCCTTCACTGAAGATGAAGTCAAGAAATTTCTAGCCCAGACAGTCGTAACCAGTCTAGTCCAGGCTTAGTTGGCTTTCTATACTCGTTTTACAACTCGACATGGAAACTTCTTGGGCCTGTCCTGGTGCAAGTACTTCACTCCATCATAAAAGACCATTCCTCCATTACGTTGGACATAACTGTGAGGAAAATCATCTTTCTCCTCAATGTTGCAGATCCAGAATTTGTGAACTCGTGGAGGCCTATAATCCTTCTTAATACGGAGTATAAGGTCTACACTGGAGTGTTCCAGCAGAGGCTCAAGTTATACGCCGAAGAGTTCTTCGCTCCAGGGCAATCCTGATCAATTCAATCTTGCAGGATGTCCAACAACCTGATAACCATCTGGTGTATCATAGCGGAAGCGCGAATTCGTAAACAGTCTTGACCAGGAAAAGGGTTTCGACAAAGTGAATCACGACTTTATATTTCAAGTGTTTCATCATCTTCATTTTCGGACATTTGCTGCAACTATCTCCGCATGGTATGCTTCGGCCACATCATGTGTGGCAATCAATGGTTCCATTTCGTCCACCTTCGAACTTTTAAAAGGTGTCAGACAGGGGTGTCCGCTATCCCCCCTCCTGTATATTTTTACTTGGAACCATTACTCCAATATCTGAATCGCCACCCAGATGTTCGGGGATATGATTTGCCAACTGCATCCATAAACTTCAGGACGCTTGCTTATGCAGACGACGTAGTGCTCTTTCCATCTGATTCATATTCCCTGAGCATCTATAAAAGAAACTTTTGACCACTTTAATGCTTCGATGGGGATTTCATTAACCTCGTCAAGTCTAAAGGGATTGCTATTGGAAAATGGACTGCTGACTATCTTAAAACTTTCCCAATAACATGGTATGGCCAAATAACAGTGTTGGGTTATGTTTTTTCTTTTCTCCCGAATGTGGACTCTCTGCGCTGGCAACAAGTAATTGAAAAATGCATCACCCGCCTTGATAGGAATTTTCGATTCCCTACCTGAATGCTTGTCAAGGTAAGGTTTATTAAAATCCATGTTTTACCCCTCCTGACTGCTAAATGCCTATTCACCTTACCATCTTGCCAACATCTTCAAAGAGTGCGCAGTGCAATTGTGAATTGTGTGCGTGGGAGTAACATCAAGCGTCATCCACTCCGGTCAGCGTATCATTATTTCCCATTTGAGAGAGGTGGGCTTTGTTTACCGGACCTGCGATCTTATCTCATCGCAGCCAGACAAGCTGCGATGATTCGTGTTTTTCTTTTTTCTCCACCCGTTTGGGCGAACTTTGTGTTTTTACATCTGCGCTTCTTTTTTAAATTGAATAGGGTACTGTTACCTTCCTCGTAGACAGTGATTTTGACACTTCACCAGCCAGAGTTCTACAGGACCTTTCAACTGCAACTAGTTACTTTATTCTTGCGCTACGCCAGATGAATTCTCAAGATTGGGGTTATCTGCGACTTTCATGGTTCTTGCAGCAGACCTATCTGGGTGCGACCACCGACATCTTTCGTCTGCACTGAGATCATTTTGAAGGCAATCAAATCTGAGTGCCGTCAAACGAACCGTGTTTAATTTTCATTAGAGGTTGCTGCACCACGTATTCTACACTCTCCAGCGCTTACATCAGTGGAAAGTGGTTAGGTCTGCTGGATGTCTGATTTGTGGTGTAGTAGAAACCATCGCGCATGTGTTTTATGAGTGCCAATTCGCTCAGTCCATCTGGGATCGTTTTAAGCAGCACTACAGGTTGGTTGGTTTTTCTTATCAATCTGTACGTTTTCTACTTGACACTCAACAGGGAAGTGCGGTGCGCCCGCGTAGAGAGATATATGGGGCACAATCCATTACCTTCCACAGTCTGGAGAAAAGTCGCCTACCATCTCAGGTCCTTTCTCCACCTAGAATGTTTATAGTTGGGTCCACTAGTATTGAAACGTCGTTTCTCATTTTCTAAGCGTCTATGCTCGGTCGTCGGAGGAGAGCGTTCTTTCCTCTGCGCTTTCCTAACCGAGTTGTAATGGTTCGCCGGTTTTGTGAATGGGCCTCATAATGTGGCCTTTATATAAAGGTGTAGCAGTCCACTAAAGGGCTGCACGAACTTTATGGCATGTGCGCCAGATGGCTGATATTTCAGACTCTAGTATAGGCATCTGCTGAGGCAATACTATCAGCCTCAGCTACAACAGTCTCTGAATATTTGATGCAAGATATCATGCTTCAGCCTTCAGACATAGTCTTCAGCTTTTGAACTTAGTTTTTTTTCATTTACTTTTGCAAGCTTGAATCTCTGATTTAAAATTGCTCTGCTTGTTCAACTTATTTTATATCGATGTGATTCCCTTTATCGCAGCAATGTAGTTTCTGTGGTGGTCAAATTGTTTTGATTTGTTTATTCTTTCAATGTTTAATATGCTTGCTTAAGTCGGAATTTCTTGTTAAGAACTTAAAGTTTAAAATAAACATGTAACGGTTTTGACGCGAGTATATTTTGTTGTTTTCCCATTCACTTATATCATGCAGCAATAGTTTGTAAATTTTAAATGAGGAGGCCTAGGTAAGCTAGCTTAATTTCTGATCATTCTGTAATTACAGAATATGATATTGCTTCAGTCTTTTTCTTAACTTCTTTTTTGGCCTGACGCAATTTGAAATTGTCTTTGCTAGCTACAGTATGTAAAAGTTTATTTTGAATGGCTACCTGCTCTCATGGAATTGTTGGGAATTTTGGTTAAGGGCGAGTGTCTAAATTAATGTTACAAAGTTAGTTCCTTCCCAGCCTTGTAAATTTTATGGCTGTGTAGTCATTAATTCGGTCCTTTACAACCTTTCAAATTCTTATTAATTTTAACTATGTTATATAAGAATTTTGTGTAGGGCTTGTTGAGTAATTTTACTCCAAGCGTTAGTTTGTATCAATGTAACTATTATTTGTTTCTGTATTAACTATGCAGTTGTAAGTCATAGTACAGAAAATATCAGTTATCGTCAGATTTTACTTTTGTTAATATCTTGTTTTTCCTCTACATGTCAGGCTTTTGTAAGAACAAGCCTGTTGTTCTAGGTTAACGTTCATTGTATTGTGAGTGAGGTTGAATTTGAATTTTATTGTATGTTTCAGACATACTGTCTGTTCAATTTCTAAAATGCTTTTAGCTTATTTCATTGATTGCAATTAATGTTTTTAATGCTCCCCCAATTTAGTCATTTTGATAAAATGTTTTGCTCAAACAACGAATTTTCCCTTTTGTAACTTTTAATTTGAAAATAATATTGTTCTTACTTGCTAGTAATTCTGTCTCAAAGTGATTTTGTTCTCTTTTGGGAAATATTAATGAACAAAAAAATAATATTCTCTTTTACCTTGCTATCTCTTTTATTTACTGTCAAATAAACTCAGATATTATTCTTTTCATGTCATATCTTATGTCAATATCTTTTGAAAAGAAAGTGGTTTAATCATGTATGAGATTTAAAGTACTGCTTAAAAAATAATTAACAAGGCGATTTTAAATAAATCTTTTAAACTGGGTTATTGCGGAAAACACACAACGCAGATATGTTTGAGCTTAAAATATTGAAACCAGTAAAAAATTAATGATTTAGAGAAGTAAAATGGAATAAAAGCTTTTCCTTAAATTTTCCAATTCAGTTATAGCTTTTTACTGAAAAAAATTGTTTTGATCCATTACTAGTGTTATCAAATTTCTAAGTTAGTTTATAGTTAACTTAATGTGTAACTAATTTAGAAAGGGGCTTGTCCAATAAGTATTTTGGGTTGAAGTCAAAGTAAATGTGGGCTTTAGCAATTAGTAGCCATAGTTTTATTTTCTAAAAGGGGGAAATATTTTTAGGCCCAAAATCATTATTAATTTTGGGTTGTTTCTAGAGATTATTCCAGAAACAAGGTCTCCGCACAATCAAGATATTGTTCCTTACACTAGTCCTTCCAATAATGGAATACGCCGCACACATATGGTCCGCGTATTACAAAAAATATACTAATATATTGGAGAGTGTCCAGAATAAATTACTAAAGTATGTTTGACGTAAATTTGGCTACAACCTCGATTCTGCCCTACTAATTTTTTCCATTAAGTGCTTGAGTGATTTTTGAACAATATACAATCAAAGAATAAATTATAAGGAAATAATGTAAACAATAAATGCACGTGGAAATCTCCGTTCACTCAATCAAAACGCAATCCTTTAGTTATATTCTGATGAGGCGTATAGGAATTTTAAAGTGGAATATTTATGGCTAGGAATGAGTCGACACACACTTTAATAGTAAACAATAAAAGACTTTATTAATGACAGTAAAAAGAAACTAGAACGCAAAACGTATCCCATGGTTAAAAATGGTATTAGTTAAAATTATACGCTAACAAAAGAAATTAAGAAATCAAGTATTCACTGTGCCTCGCACAAGTATTAGAACAAAAATAAATAAATTACTCAGTGGAGTGGTAGTACAGCCGCGGCGACTCGCTATGCATAGTTAACAGCCTAGACGCATGGTTCTGCAGATAAAATATTCAGATATGGAGAAAGACAGCAGAGATTGTACCGTCCGAACGAAATAGGCTTCGTAGCCAAGCCTAAACATGGTGAAATTGCAAACAAACGAGCGACGGGTCGAAATAAACATTAAGACGCATGAAACATTGGAACCATATCGGCAGACACGTAATTGCAATTGCGGAGGTACTATCTTAAGGCTGAAGCAATAAGAAAGAAACACTAGCAAAGTGAGTGGCCATCATGGGCTTCACAAGGAGGAGAGAAATGGAGAAATGTAGTCGCAAGACCAATGGAGAGAGAAGATGGCGAGAGAATGTACTACGCAATTAAAAAATAGAACACTGATTGCGCAACAATCAGACAGTATAACATCTCGCGACCGAGTTAATTAATTGCGAAGGAAATCGCCGCGCGAGACCAAGAACACGCATCACGCGCGTTCGAAAAATGAATTTTGCGACAACAATGGTTCACGCGCTATAACAATGTATTGCTTAATTCTAATTACAGACTATGAATAAAAATGACATTAAATAATAAAAAATATCATCCACTACGAGATTTAGTGCATAAATTTGCGATTTCCCGAACATATCCACATAAATATAATAAAAGGTTATGTGAATTTGGTTGTTTCAATTTTCCATACAAACTATCGCACCTTTAACTTCAGAATAATATTCCTTGAATGTTCTAGACATAGTCCATACAATATCATACGTTTTCAAATAGGGGCTGGATACTGAGAATAAAACGAAATGAAGAAAAAAGAAAATGGCCGTGCGTGCAAGAGTGGAAGTATGATCTGATAAGATGTGTAGCAGCACCAGGCAGCGCTAATTACTACTTCTGAAAGTATAATATTACTAATATACCCATGGAAAGTAAAAATTTTGGAATAATAATATGAAAATTGACCAAATTCGCCACATTGATCAGAGCACCCAGCGGGAAATCATTGAACTAATTAACTCAAACAGACGATAATAAATAAACTGAAGAAACGTCTTCAAGCATATCACAACAACAAATCGAAAAGGGAAGAAAAATTCCGCGACCTGGATTCGGACCAGGGACCATGCCTAATGCTGGTACCACTCTTACACCTGAGCTATCGCGGATATGAAACGCATTGTGGTTGAAACGCATATCGCGGATATGAAACACCCTCCTTTTTCGTTTTGTTATTGAACTAATTAGTTTAACCAAAACATAATTGGAAGAAAAATAATATTTACATTCTATTTAGTGAGACTTTGAAGGGGCGTAGTGAGGGAATTGTTAACCAACTCATCAAAACATTACCAGCAGAACATTTCAAAATACAATCCATGTTTTGAAATGACATCTTTTAGAGGTAAAGAACGTAAAGAAGTTACTATATGCCAAAGTACAAGCACATATTTATCATATGATTGGCAGTGTGCTACCTCCACCACAAACAAGGCTCAATTTCTTCAAATATATTTTACATCTGAAAAAATTCAAATAATAATACAGCAAAGTTTAGCACCATCCATTCAAAAAAATTTTGCAATCTTTACAGCAAATTCTTCATGAAGGTAATAGTTATGTGCGGAGTTTCACAAACGACAATAGAACAAATGAATCCTACCTATAAAATTGTAATTCATGCCGAAAAACGACCTGTTGATGAACACCGAGGCCACTAGAATGCTCCAACAATCAGCGAAGTTGCAGTATTGATGGTTGATAAAGATTGTGGTCCCAGGGATATAGTGCTACGATCATGCGCCAATACTCTTCGACGAATATCTGCACTTCATCGCTCTTATGATCCTCTAATATTCGTAAAAGGTAAAGATAGATACAGCATTAAGGTGCCAAAATGTGTCATGTGTCAGAACCATTGACCAGCTTATAGACAATGTTTATCCGAATTTTGAAAATTTGCTATAAAAAGACACTAATTGCCATCATAACTGCAAGAAACAACGCCGCGGAGGAAATAAATGAAGCAGTTTCTGAAAATGTATGTAAAACATTGACGTCAATGGATACGATATTAAATCTACATAGGACCATTCACTACCCAATAGAGTTTCTCCATGCTCTCAATCCTTCAGGTTTGCCTTCACATGTACTCAGGTAAAAGTCGGTATTCCGATCATGTTCCTTCGCAATCTTAAACCACCACAGCTTTCCAATGGCACACGACTGGTAAGTGAAGCGTCTAATGCATATAATAAAGGCCACCATTTTTCGGACCAGTAATTGGTGAAATCGCATTAATACCAAGAAGGCTGTAGTATTCTGTCAAACTGTTTCGCTGTAGCCAAACTTTAAATGTGATTGGAATATACCTCCGAAACGAGGTGTTTTCGCATATATGCGACATAGCAAAAATCAGATAATACTGATTAAGGATTGAGATAATAAAAATCGTAATGCAGTTTTCCTTGAAGTTTTTTTCTGATTAGTAAAGAGTCCATAAAATGCTAAAATCTACAGAAGTATTATTTACATAACAAGGGTGATTTCACTGATATCATTTTGCTGTGAACGAAGCTACGGCTATCTGCAGTATTTAATAAATTTTATCAAAAATTACAAATAAATAAAAAGCTGTGTTCCTACGCTTATCTTTTGAAGCGAGGTCTACGAGTGACGTCATCTGTACAAGCCAATCACATCAATTTACCCGCATAGGCAACCTTTGTTATTTTAATAACCTTGGGTAAGGCTTATTCTACAATCAGGTTTGGCAGTCACTCACACTCAGATGACTCCAAAAACTGAGAAGTTCCTTAGTGGCGCTGCAGTCACATATGAGTGAACTTTGTTCAAATATGCTATTAATGAATCTGAAAAAGATATTTCTTGTCAAGATTTTAATTTAACAGTGCTAAAAGACAAGGGAAAGGAGAATATTACGCCAGAATCTGTGGATAAACATCGAATACAGGAACGAATAAATACACCACTATTCCACATAAGAATTTTTTTTTTAATTGACGGATACGTATTTCGGCAGCACTGCTGTCTTCTTCAGCATCCAACTATCGACCACGACCAGTAGAGGTAAACAGATAAAAAAAAATTCTTATGTGGAATAGTGATCTATTTATTCGTCCCGGTATACAAGGGAAAGCTTTTATGAACATCTAAAAATCTTTTGAACATTTTAATGACATTAGAAGACGCAATTAAAAGAACTCTTCAGAAATGCCCATTGCATCCTGCTGTTGTCCTTCATGCAATAGAAGATTACACATGTGATCAGAAGCTAATTAATAACTATGATGTGTACAACATGAAATCACTTTAGTGAAATATATAATCAATTTATACACAATAGTAAAGGGTTCATTTCTTTTTCAGAGATTATAATAAACAACAATTATCTTCTAATAGAATTAAAATGGCAAAATTGTCAAAATTATCAAAAAGATTATGAAATAAAGGATTTTATATATTTCTTTACATTTCTGCTTTTAAATTCATTTTGTTTAAAAAATAATCAATAGACTTGATATTAAAATGAAACATAATTCATCATTATATTGTGACAAACCCCCTCCCTCTTAATACGGGTTTACCACCCCAGCATAAACAAAACGTGAGAGGCGGGCTTATCTAGGTTCTGGAGTGTCTAGAGGTGTAATGTTGGCAAATAATAAGCACAGAATACATCAAAAAACAACCTTTTTAATACTCAAGACACACATGATCTAACACAAAGTGAGAAGCTCCTCAAAAACCATTAATACTCAATAACATATATATTTACATAATTCAGTACACACTTAGACACCAACTAATCAGGTTATTACCGTCAAATACTGAATCAAATAAAGAAGGAGGAGACTGGGCTATTGCTAGCTTGAGCAGCCTGCTTTACTTAACGGACACAGTGACAAACTTTTTGGACAAATGGTGACACCCCTTCAGAAGCCGGTAAACGTTCAGAAGACGTTATGTGGTCCCTTTAAGTCAAGAGGGGGAACCACTGTAACCCTCTGGGTGACACACATTGACCACGGTTCGTAACTAACACACCCTTGGGTATCCTGCACCACAGGGTGGTCTATAAAGCCCAATAGCCCTTAACCGTCTCACTCGTAGCAACACGAGACACTGAGTATCACCTTCTTTATAAGAAGCACCAAACTAACCTTACTATACTCTTAATCTACTTTAAATAAGTAACTACAGTGATTCTTCTCTCGATAAAGACAGCTACAACAAGAGTATATGTAAATATGACAACTTAAAGATGCCAGTTTTGGTGTTTAAAGCGACACAGTTCCACAGGCCCAATTTCGGCGAGAAACGAGTTCTCAGTTTCAAACTCACTGCACTGTTCATGAATTGTTGACTGATGATGCTCCTCAAGCCGCGTCAAAATGATCATGACAACAGTACTCACCCCGCAACGTCTTCAGAGTCTTTAACTTATTTCCGCTCATCCAGAAAGACGGCGGCCAAGCCGCAGCAGCGTTCGAATTTCACGTCACGCCCGACGTACGCTAAGACGAATCCACGCTAATGGAACTAAAATAAAAAAACAAACAACTCCAAACAGTGCTCCATTTCGGCACTTCTAAGCATTCAGCTTAACTCAACCGCACCTAAAGAAACATCTCTGCTGGAATACTCACAGTACAGTTCCATATTTCTACCACAACAACTCTCACTGGATGTCAACACTGCCTTAACAACAAAACAATGTCACCCCAGCATATGCGATCTCTGTTGCAACTAACAACTCCTTGCAACAGCGATCGTTTATTTTACAACAATGGCAAATACACAAAAAAAAACAAAAGTGCCTTTTAAAAACAAATATTAACATTTTCAAAATATTTTCCCCAACACACAATTAACACATAAAATTTTCACCATATACTGAAAGGCACTATTTGGACATAATAATAAAATAACAAAAAGAATTGATCCTCCGCCGAGCCAAAAAATTAGTTCAAAAGGTCACCACCAGCATGGAATGGCGCTCTAT
>JAHWFO010052261.1:478494-496195 GCA_023313115.1 Rhysida immarginata | reverse complement strand
TACACGGGAACAGATCCCACACAAAGACCAGGTATACCTAAAATAAACATAAACAGCAAAACAGGGGAAATTTTATCTTACATGAACACATATATCTTACCACAATACATTGAAGAAAATCTATCTTTAGAATACATACACCTACTTATTTACGCAGGTGCTCTTACAGTTATGTCCACACTGGGTAGGAAACCAATCCATAAGAACACACAAAAATTATACACCCAACAGAAATCTAAATGGCAAAAGCGGATTGAGTCTGAGATTGACGAAATCCGCAAGCAGTTAGGTAGATTTACACAGTACACTAAAAACAACACTTTATCAAAGCAGAACAAACGCCTCAGACAATTATTTAAAAGATTAAAAGACACACCAGACATGAGCAGCACAATCAACATATTACAGAATATATGGACACATTAAAACAAAAGTTAGCTGCAAAAACACAACGCCTGAAGAGATACAAAACATGCACTCAGCGCAAAAAGCAGAACAAGTTATTCGCAAACAATGAGATGACATTCTATAAGCAGTTAAACAAAGATTATACACAGACACAAAACACTGGTCTGCCAACACAAAGAGCACTCCAACATTATTGGTCGTCTCTTTGGTCTGTCTCTGTTGAACATAATAGGGAAGCTAGCTGGATCAAAGAAGAGGAGCAATTAGCATCCACACTATCAAACATGCCTTATACTGACATAACAGCAGATGAACTCTCACAAGTCATTAAACGTACTCACAATTGGAAGGCTCCAGCTATAGATAGGATTCATAACTTCTGGTATAAGTGCTTCACCTGTTTGCATCTGGCCCTTGCAAAACAGATCCTCAACACCTTGCAAACACCACAGACATTGCCACATTTCCTCACACAAGGAATAACATACATGGTACCAAAGTCACATAACACTACAGATCTCACACAATATAGACCTATCACATGCCTGCCTACACTTTACAAAATAATAACTGCCTGTATCGCAAACAAAATTTATACACACATAGATACAAACAACATTCTCACTGAGCAACAAAAGGGATGCCGTAGAAATCACATGGGTTGTAAAAAGCAACTCCTGATAGACAGTGTGGTCTTACGGCAAACTTACAATAAACATCGACACCTCCATGCAGCCTACATTGATTACAAAAAGGCCTTTGATAGTGTCCCACACTCATGGCTTTTATATACACTACGATTATATAAAATAAACCCTACACTTATCACATTTTTAGAAAGTACAATGCTGCATTGGAGAACTACACTATACCTCACACTCAACAGTGAATCCATCACGACTGACAATACAGATAAACCGGGACATCTTCCAGGGTGACTCACTGAGCCCACTCTGGTTTTGTCTTGCACTAAATGCACTTTCCAACAGACTGAATAGCACAACTTACGGCTACACAATTAAACATAATAAAAGCTGCCACTACACGCTTTCACACTTACTCTACATGGACGACATGAAAATCTACGCCTACACACAAACACAACTGCACCAATTACTTGACATTACACAAACCTTTTCAAAAGATATACAAATGCAATTTGGGTTGGACAAATGCAAAACCATTCACATTGAAAATGGAGTACTCAGGGAAGGGGGCTTCACATTAGATGAACCAGATCACATTGCTGCTATGGAAAATGACGAATTTTACAAATATCTAGGATTTAAGCAAGCCAAGCTTCTGGAGCACAAACACAAAGAATACACTCACTAAACAATATCTTCATAGGCTAGAGACAATACTTAAAACGCATTTAAATTCCAGAAATTTAATCAAGGCCATCAATACTTATGCCACGCCAATACTCTCCTAATCATTTGGAGTCATACAGTGGACACACACAGATCTTGAGGGACTTGAAAGGAAATAACGTAAACTGCTTACAAAGCACAGAAAGCACCATCCACACACAGCTATTGAAAGACTCACCCTGCCTCGTCAGAGGGAGGCAGAGGTCTTATTGACATAACAGATCTACACCAGAAACAGACTCAGTCACTCAGAGAATTCTTTTACTCTAAACAACACACATCACCATTACACAAAGCAGTCTGCATGGCTGATACAAAATACACACCTCTGAATCTGAACAGCATGCAGAACACCCATAACATTCCTACAACATGCACTAAACTTCAATCATGGCTCGGAAAGCACTCCACGGTAGACATCCTTCTGACCTCAACCAGGCACATGTCGACAAAAAAGCGTCGAACTTTTGGTTGAGTGAAGGGAGTCTCTTTGGGGAAACTGAAGGAAGCATGATTGCCATACAAGACCAGGTTATTAACACTAAAAGCTACAGAAAACATATTATCAAAGATTCGACTGACGGGTCTTGCAGGAAATGCCATATCGCAGAGGAAACCATCCAACACGTCATATCCAGTTGCAAAATACTCACGCAGACAGATTATTTACACAGACATAACCAGGTAGCCAACATCATACATCAACATCTAGCTAAGATACACAAGCTAAGGGACATTCACACTCCTTACTATAAATATATCCCCGACACTGTCTTAGAGAACACCACACAAAAAACTATATTTTGATAGAGCTATAATCACTGACAAAACTATCCCTCATAACAGACCAGACATTACACTAGTAGATAAGCAAAACAAAGTGACTTACATAATTGATATCTCCATCCCCAACACACACAAGTTACAAAAGACATACACTGACAAAATCACTAAATATACGGATCTTGCACATGAAATAAAACGCCTTTAGGGAGTTAACAGAGTACACATTGTTCCTATCGTTCTTTCTGCCACTGGGGTTATTCCACACTCGCTACACAAAAGCCTGTCAACACTAAATTTAAACCCACACTGATACAACCTTATAGAAAGCCACAATTCTAAACACCTGTCACATAGTAAGGAAATTCCTACACCCAAACATCAATACTCCCACGAGTGCATAACTTTCCCTCCCTCGCATTTGAGTCCCTTGGGCTTTGGCCCTCTTTTGGGTCCGCCTCTGGGATTGGCTTCCGGACTTGATCCGAGTTTGGCTTCTCCAAACAATGATAATAACGATAATAATTTAATTTATTCATATCAGAATGTACAAGCAAATACAAACTGCCCCTACAGGTATAAAACCCAAGCGGGGAAAGAATTCAAAAGAAAAATATTACATTTTGGAACAAATAAATCAAAATCAGATATTTAAAGTCTTAAAAATAGAATTGGTTGGGTCATTAAAAATGTCTACATCTTTATGAGAGAGGATTCTATTATACAAAGTGACAAGTTTATAAGAAGGCGTAATCTCACCAATATTTGTCCTCGTATTAGGAGCTATTAAGGAAAGATAATTATGACGACTTTTTCTAGGAACTGACAGCCCGATAGATGACAGAACCTCGGGCATCCAAACAGCCCCAGAAACAATCCTCTTAAGGACATTAAGAAAAATATTACCAATAATATTGGAAAGAGTAGACACATTTATAAATTCCATATTGAGATCATGCTTGTTATATTTTTGAGAGAGAAAATTTAAAAATGCAAGAAATTTGTTTTGTAGGAGTAAAAAATTTTGAGTTTGATGAGTAAACCAAATTAACACGCCATATGTGACTTTAGGAACTACAATAGAAATAAATAACTTTATGAGAGTTAATGGATTTTTGAAAAATGCGGTAAACCTTTTCAAGAGGCCAATTCTACGGGAGACATCCCTTATGATGTTGTCAATATGCGGGGTAAAAGATAAGTTATAATTAAATAAAATGCCTAAATCTTTAACTTCGTTCTTTTTCCCAGTGATATCATAATCAATCTTGTAGTCAAATATATAATTTGTTACTTTCCTGGAGAAGGAAACTACGTGTGATTTGCTCGAGTTAAAACTTAATCCGTTCGATTTAGACGAGGGCCGCGTTTTTCGACAAGCGCGTCTACCCCGTTCGCGATGACGTATGAGGTCGCGTTCAACTTCGCGGTGAACTCGACCTTTCCACCACTCAGACCCCGTTAAGTCGAAAAACGGGAGTCAATAACAACGAGATCTTCGACTTCCTACGATCGATTACTTACGTCAAGAAAAGCTACAGTAATGCGATTAATAATGTCACTGCTCATGCGTAAAGAAAACAGGAAATCATTGTATTCCCTCGCAAATCACGGCAAACATGGCAAATGATTTATTGATTGGTTTATTTATGACTACTTTCGAAATCTGGGGATTTCTTCATCAGACAAGAGAATTCGAGTCCATTTACTTTTGTGCTCTTTATTGTTACTTCAACTTTTTTTTTGTGGCAAACCTGAATACAAAAAATTGCATTTTTTTTATTTACTGAAAAGACTCTCAACTCTATTGGGCCACTGAGGAAGGATGGGAAACAGTGGATAAATTACTGGAAAGACTGGAGAAGCAGAGTGAAAAAAAGAGCTCGGGAAGTCGATTTCGATACTAGACGTACAGGGGGTAGGGCGAAACGACTAGAGCTTCGAGTGATGAATCTCATTGGATGGGATAGTGTGGTGGGCACTGGAGGGATCCGCCCTGATTTTATATTAGAAGAAATACAATCCCCGTCGGTAAGATTTTATTTTCATCTGAGCATAAAAACATTGACTTGTTTCAACCACTCAAACGCGGCTCGAAGGTCGGGGCAGATTTCCAATCGCGCACCTCGACCACCTACGTCATTTTGACGTCAGCAATGCGACCACGATCATGTCGAAAAACGGGTTTTTTAGACAACGGCTCACATTTGATGACGTAGATACCATTTGTGATGACGATGACAGTTCGAGGTCGAGGTTTTTTGTGTCGAAAAACGTGGCCCAGGAGAGAACTGAGTCCAACGTTTCTTGCATTTTAATACAGTCTTTCCAGCTTTAATGCACGAAAAAATTTTAAGATCGTCCGCATACATTAGAAATGACCCCTATTTTTTGAAATATCTTTAGAAAAAAAAGCTTTTTAAGGAAAAACTGAACATTTTTAAAGATTTTCTTAAATTCTTAATTATAATTATATGATTTGGGTCAAAAAGTCAGGAATCAATTTTTAGCAAAAATGCCCATTTATTTGAACATCATTAGTTGGTAAAGAAGCTATTAGGTCTGCAGAGTAGATATTGAATAGTAGCGGTCCCAGGGGGGAACCCTGAGGAACACCACTATTGATTTTACCAAATTTCCAAAAATTATTTACAGGATAAAGCATAAAATATGTATCAATTAAAAAGGAGCGCATCCAAGATAGCATATTTAATTGGAAGCCCATAATCTCTAGTTTCTGGAGAAGAAGGTCAATATGAACCTTATCGAAGGCTTTAGAATAATCTAAGTAAATTACATCCACTTGATGACGAGTATCAATAGCCTTCGAGAGGTAAAATGCTAGATTAGTATCACGTACTTTTCGTAAGCAAAATCTGATTAAGTGATAGAGAGAAGACGAGGGGAAGACTTGTAAAAGTTTCAAATATAATTTAATAATTTCTGTTAAATTACAGAATGATCTAAATGCTTTCTTTAAACAAGTTTCAATTAGTTTGACAAATTTCAATAAAATAATTGTCCATAGATTCTTGTTGCGGTTGATTTCCTTAATCCTCCTATCGGACTCAGATGTGATGCAATGGTGCGTTGCCAGGCTATCACTCCTTGTAGACTTGGGCCGAATGGAGCTGGGATGTGAATCGGTGAATCCTCCTCTCCTAAAATACCGGTCCCGTTGCTGTCGAGTTTCGCTGAAATCAACGGTAAAAAGAAAGATATTAGCAAAGTAATTTTTAATGCCAATCGACCCCTTGAAGGTTGCCTGATTGTTTAATGCTGTCAATAATCGCGAATGAGTTAAGTCTGAATAAAGCACTATTTGATAATTAACTAACTGTTCACTTTTATCAATCTGAGAAAGTACAATATTGAGAACAATCTTACCCTGCCCTGTAGCCGTGAAAGCAAAGCGCAACTCGCTGCGAGAGATCTCTTCGCGGAGCGCGCTTGCGAAACGGTAGTCGTCTTGGCGGGTCGATGTCGTCTCGGTTGTAACCACTGGAACCTTGGCGTAGACGGAGCACGAGGTCCTATCCGACATCAATTTGGGCGTGGTCACCTCGGGAACATCTTCCGCGTTCTCGGAAGTTTGTGATGGCGTCTCGTTTGTGGGATGAGGCTCGCTTCCGATCCAAAGATTGCCTCGTAGTGGATGAGCGGCGGGGTATGGGCCGTCCGGTCGCTCGGAATCAGTCAAACGTATGCTGTCCTCTATTTGAGCATGAGTCGCTGGATTCCACTTCACTGTAGCTCCCTCCTCGGAATTAGCATTTTGTATGAGCTCAAATCCGGGTTCGTTACGATCGCTGTAGCGTCGTATGATTTCGCTGTCATCCGTTTGAGTGCCTAGATCCCTCTTCAAAACAATAGTCGCTGAATCGTTAATTTGATATCCCTTGACGGGATTGTAATCCAAGTTATTATCACACAAATTCAATGTCAAATCATAAGAATTTTCAAATTGAATATTTTCACTTGCCTTGCGATGGCGATAGAAATTTCTGTTTCTATGTCGAGACCTTCGTCCTGCCGTGCCGTCTCTCGAGATATTACCGTCTGTATTCTCGCTTCTCCGGGCTTGGTGTCTATCATCAGCGGGCTGCCCTCCTTGGCTCGGGATACGTTTCAATTTTCTATTTTGACGCACCTCGTAATCGGCACTGGGCTTTCGTTGCGTTTGATGCTTACGCTCCTCATTGCCCGGGTTTCCATGTAGACACATTCGCTTGTTCGTTGCGGCCTTCTTTTCTATCGGCTTCGGTGTGGATGACCCCCTTTCTGTAGACTTCTGTGTGACTGGCCTCCTCTGTGTTTTCTTTCTTGAGCTTTTATTCTCCTTCTTTCTAATCTCTCTTTGCATAGTAAAAGTATCCTCCAACGAGCTTTCTCTATCTTCTTTCTTGCTAATGTGGTCGTGTCGATTGTAAATTTTGGGCGGCGGGCTTCTCTGCTTTTCTTTTCTGCTTGGCGAGCGGCGCTCTTCACCTTCCTTACCTCTTTGCCCGAGTCGATTCGCCCCGATGCCTCTCTTCTTGCTTTCTCCCGCCAGTGGCTCTGACAATTAGTTTCAGTCGATCTGGTCTTGCGGAAGCCGTGCTGAATATCAGGAAGATAAGGATCAACAAATCTTAAAAGATGAGTAGCAACAAAGGTTTCGAGAATCTTTGCAGGAAAAGAGATAAGTACAATAGGTTTCACAATTTTAGGGATAGGAAGAATAAAAATAGTCTTCCAATCGGTAGGATAAATACCTAGCGACAGAGAGAAGTTTAAAAGGTCACATAAAGGGTTGCAAATAGCATGAAGACAGCCCTTGAAAATATAATCAGGAAAGCCGTAATAATTATAACATTTGGAGGCAGATAGGGAGTTCCCAATAGAGAGTAATTCAGAAGTTGTCAAAACGGGTGCATTAAATTTCACCTCCACTCTATCCCAGTAATTCTGAAGATTCTGAATGTTAACCTCAGTTTTCTCATTACCTGCAAAATTCGACTGGAAATAGTCCAAAATATCTGTTTTCGATACCAATTCACCATTGCAATTGCAACCTTGGCGGGAGCCGTTACCCAAAAGCTCATTTGGTCATGCTCCAAAATGAGGCCAGAGAAGAGTTCAAAGAATTCTCGACATTTATTTAGTAAAGGTCATAATCTACTTTACAAGCACGTTCATAATTTTTTCTGAGTGTTTTAAATTCATTATAATAATGGGGGTCTTCAGTCTTTTTCCAAAGCCTATACTTCGCAGTCTTCGAATGCCATAGTTTGATAGTATCCTGGCGAATCCAGATTGGGAATTTGTGTAATTTATCATTTATGTCAGTTCTGTTCGATTTTGGGACAAAAATGTTAATAGCTTCCAAAATGGTATGAATAAGAAAATTCCATTTGTCATCCACAGCATCTAAAGAGTAAAAATCACCCCAGTCATAAGTAGCAAGATAATTATAAAGACCAAACTAGTCGCCGTTCCTAAAATTAAAACGAGAACCATTCGAGTCGGTATAACGTTTCTGGAAGTCTGTGTTAACACCAGAAATAAGAAGGACAGGATGATAAACATCTGGTGAAACTGGAAGTTTCATGCTTGCAGTAATGTAAACATTAAAATTGGCGAACACCTTTTCTAGGGACTCCTCTCTCGCATTAAGCACAAGATGAGACCCGTCTCGTTGCTCCAAAATGAGGTCGAGCGTTGCCGATGTTTAGCGTAAAATGAAGAGCTTGGGTAAATCTTATTGTTATCATAGTTGAAGTCGCCCAGTACAAGAGTGTTACAATTACAGCTCAAAACAAATTCAGACAAGTTACTCAAGAAACTGTCATAATCACTAGTTAACGTGTTGGGTGGAACATAAGTCACTACAATGATTAAATCTTTTCTTTCTCTAAAAAGCCGAGAAGTGAAATTAGTGGTTGATGGCGATCGAAGACGAATGGCTACCAGATCTATGCCGCTGACAGTAGAGCTCAAAGGAATGAAGCAAGAGTCAAAATTATTGGGATTGGCAACTAAAACACCACCACCTAAGTTATCAGATGACCTATCAGATCTGTAGACATCAAAATCTTCGCCGAACAACATATAATCTGTGATAGAGTTATTAAGCCATGTTTCCTTGAGACAATACATGAAATTATTATTCAGGATTACAAAATGATTCAGATGTGACAGTTTGGTTCGAAGTCCTCTCGCATTATGGTATAAAATGTTGAGAGGAACAGATACTTTCAAATTCGGAGATGATCTTGAGCACATTACGCTAAGGTAGGGGATGACTCCTCCTTCTCATGAACTATTTGATCTTGGTGTAATCTGCCATAAAATTCAGACACTAAAGTTCCTGCAGGCCAGTGATTCGGACCAAACACCAAATCAAATGTATCTTCAGTTAAAGATAAGAAGAATGAAGCATAGGTGTCAAATTTGGTTTTAAGCTTATGGCATCTAATCAGATTCCTAGTGTCCAAAAACTCAGACAAGTGAGAAATAAGGGAAGCCCTATCAATATCAGGAGAAAGTCTCGAGATGAAAATGTTCTTTAACAATGGCCTCCGATTCAAGTGAGTGACTGCACTTATCCTCGCATCAGCAGCACATCCAAACACAGTTCGCTTGTCTCTTTTAACTTTTGACGATGATTTTAAAACCGAGCTGAATAAGTGCTTATCAGAGTTCACTATTGACCGCTGAACATTCTGCTCGAATACCTGCTTTCAAGTGTCATTGATCTCGATGGACTCCGGATGTGCAGTTCCCTCTCCTACCTTCGGAAATCTAGTTTTATTAGCAGTGTTCTCTTTCAATTCTGAGGCAGTTAACTCTAGGAGTTGGTCCACTCTCTCGTTAATAATTTGTGACTATCCATCAGTATTGCGATCGTCCCTGTAAACTCTTTCACCACTTTGATAAGATCTGTAATGGCCGACAACACGACAGCGAGGTTAGAGAGCTCAGTGTTCCCTTGGGAGGCAAGCCGTGGATCGCTAATACTGGACAAACTAGAATTAAAGGACAAGTCACCGCAATCCTGAGCAGGTCCTGTCTCAGTCAACAGCGGTGAGCGATTCTCCTTGCACTCAGCGCAAATCCAGCTTATCTTGGGTGCATTTTTATCCACACCGAGGCAGGTTGCATGAAAAAATCACTGACAGCGATCTACACATTTAATCTTCGGTTGCTTTCTACGGTTGACTCTTGAGCTACGATTCTATAGCCTGGTTCCGTTATCCGTTGTTGAGAGTTCCAGGTGCCCTATTCGTGGAAGCTACTTTTTGTGTTCCCTACAGTTCTTGGAGAGGGAGGATAAATAAAAGCAAGATCAGGAGACGGAGGTCAAGGTCGTAGGTAGGGGAAGAGTGATAACTAAAATAAAAATAAGTTAAGAATGAAGATAAAAGAGCAGATAAAATAATGATAAAGAAGAAAATAATAATATATAAATAATGATATAATAATAATAATAATAATAATAATAATAATAATAATAATAATAATAATGTAACAACAACTGATGAGGGGAACTAACATAGATCACCACACTGATGAATCTCAAATTGTTCCCCAACAGCCCAAACCGGGGTTGATGAAAAACACATAAAAGTAAGGGGAAAAAAAGACAATCAAGAAAATAAGTGAAAATGATGAACGATAGAAGCCAAAAGTCTAATATCATTAAAATGATCGAGACAGTTAGTTACAATTTTATTTATAGGGTCAATACGCGAAATAAAAGTTTTCCATTTACGAGAGGGATTAAGTATATAACCCCTACGTGTCAACCGCAGAAATTCACCAAAGGTGCAACGTTCAGCCTTCCATGAAATACACTTACAAAAATATTCAGAAAACATTTACTGATGATGCGTTGAATATTAAAAATATTATGATTCTGCATAAAAGCCACATGATTACTTAAATTTTTCCCCAGAAAAGCATTAAAACTAGAGCATTTGCATTGTTGTTTTTTTTCTGCAACGCTTGAGAATTGCCACCATACCAAATGCAGGTGAAATAGGTTATTTTCGGTATCACAAATGCCTTAAACAGAATAAAAAAGGTTCTAATATCGGAGAAGAAATGAATAGACCTTTTCATCAATCCAATGCAAAGCGAAATATCCAGATAAATTTGATTTAAATTCATAATTTCCATGGTCTAGTATCGTTGTGAACTTCAAATAAAGGATGGGTCTGATACGATACAGATACTATCAATTTTTATTGCCGACGCACGTTTCGGTGTTAAACCATTTTCACGGCTAGCCTAATAGTAACAAGCGAGGTTTACATTGGCAACATATTATATAGGAAAACAGGAGAGGGTATCCACCAGTCAGGGTTGACTGGTGGACTTACAAAAAGGTTGACTGGAAGGATCCAGATGGCAGAGGTCTTGTTTCCAGTTGGTAAGGACTAGGGTATCAAATAAACGGACGTAGTAGAGGTGTCACTTCCGGTTTGAATGGTCTAGGATATCAATTAGAAAGACAATGATTGCATCGTTTTCGAAAGACTTTTGATTATTTAGCATTTTCCCTTTGTTGGATCATTGGTGTTTTCTGATTTCCATTTCTTCATGGATGGCGATCTTTTTAGCTCCCTTTCCGATCCATATCCTTTTCATGCATTCATTGATCGGTAGCATGCGGTGCTTCGATGATACAAGTTGTTCGGCGTAGGTGGATGTTTTGTCCTTTTTAAGCCAGGACCTTCTATGTTCCTGCGCAATTCAAGGAACATAGAAGGTCCTGGCTTAAATGACAAAGCATCCGATCCAACAGAGGGAAAATGCTAAATAATCAAAAATCTTTCGAAAACGACGCCATCACTAATAATTGGTGTCACTAATAAAAAATTCAGAAAAGGCACGAGGATCGATAACCTAAAGACCGTCTCCCGAGTAAATGAAGAAGTCGTCAGCGCGTCTAGAATGAGGAATCTGAAGAATGGACAAGGTCGCTCGGCTAATGAAGACCATAGAATCACGAAGAGGTATGTACCGCCGATTATCGTGCGGACTCATGGCGTCCCATATAAGACGATTTTAACTGAGCTCGAGAAGCATGTTCCAGTGGAAAAGATCACCGTACATACCGGCAGAGCTGAAACCGTCAAAGTTAAATGTGAGGGCGAAGAAACGCACAACAGGTTAGTCTCTGGAATTAAGTCTGATAATATTCTAAAAATTCAGCATCATCAACTGAAGTCGGAGAAGGTCTTGAAATACGTGATACGTAATGTGGATATTACGTATGACCTCGATGACTTCCAAGAAGACCTAAAAAGAGCCAACTACTTCCCGGAAAAATTAATTCGCTTGAGGAGAGCCAAAGGATCCATTGATATGCCGATGGTTTTGGTTCTGCTCCCGAACTCCGAACACAACCAGTCATTAAAAAACATAACACGTATTGTGGAGTAACAGTGGAGGCCTTTCGAGGGAACAAGAAGCCACTACAGTGCTACAACTGCCTGCGCTTCGGACACGTATCCATGGGCTGCACGGAAGATCCTCGTTGTAATAAATGTGCTGAGGGGCTCCAGTTAAGAGTTGCCCCAGGATCAAAGGACAAGACCCCCCAAAGTGCATCAGATATGGTGGACAGCACACTTCAAGTTACACGAAATGTCCAAAATATCCCCAGGTTTAAAGAATGCCTAGTTCGAAAATGACAGTAGGCAAATCCTATGCTGCTGCTGTGTCTACGCCGGAAGATAAAGGCCTCAACATCAACGACCTACCAGGTATGTATAAGCAATTAGGACGTATCTTTCATCTGTTTTCTAATCTAGGCAAAAGTTACCCACAGTTGAGTGGGCTCCTTACGACCAACTAATTTTAGTATGGCTGTACAACGTTATACTATAATCAACAAAGGTGAACTTCGGTGCGTGATATGGAACGCTAGGGGCATTCCCCGAAAGCGTATCGAGTTTCACAACTTTCTGATAAATCACGAAATTGACGTGGCTTTCCTCTGTGAAACTCGCCTCAAACCAAGCCAAGACTTCAAGCTACCTGGCTATTGTGTGTACCGTAAGGATCGAATGGCTTCAAATGCTGCAAGATGTGCGTCTGGGGGCGCTGCGATCAGCATTAAGAGGGGAATTCAACACCAAGAATTAGTATCCAAGTCTTATGCAGGTATGGAATCAGCCTCCATCATTATCATTGACGTCTCCTGTGGTTCGCAGCGCTCTACAATTCACCTAAACATTATCTTGACATTTGCGAGCTTGATGAACTCTTCAGTGGTGACACTCCAGTCGTCCTGGCTGGTGACCTAAATGCCAAACATCCAAGCTGGAACTCCAGAACGCAGAATTACAACGCAGAATTACAACGGCATGGTACATACAAGGTAGAGATGATACCATCGCTGCTGGACCTGTGGAGGACACCTACTACTGCGACCACTCCCCTAGTAGTGACGTTTTGGACATCTCGCTCTTGAAAGGTTTCTTCAAACCGTACAATATCTTCACGATTGATGACCTTTCTTCTGACCACAAGCCTGTGGCGTTGAACTTTGACAATGTTGACATAAATTTCCGAGAGGAACTCGTACATCATCAAGACTGGAAGCTCTACAAAGATATTCTTAAGGACTATGGCTACCATCCCGACGTTGCTTACTGTACAGAGGACATCAATCAACTTGTTGATGACATCACCAGATGTATTAACAGTGCCATAGAAGTCAGTAAGTATCCATCAGAGAATAAACCTTCTCATCGAATCCAACTCTCTCCTGGAATCCAACGCCTAATTGCTGAAAGAAACAGGACCCGTAGACTTTGGCAACGCTATCGTGAACCTTGGCTCAAAACCAAGTACAACAGGTTAGTGTGAAGAGTTCAAGAGGAGATAAAAGAGCTTCGCGACGCTAGATGGAATGAAAAACTCAAAAGCTTGTCGGCTCGCGACAATTCCATTTGGAGTATGGTTAGAGCTTTACAGAAGAAGAAGAATGTTATGCTTCCTCCACTCCGTACACCACAAGGTAACTATGTGCAAACTGATCAGGACAAGGCCCAAGTCATTGCAGATTCACTGGAAATGCAGTTTGTTACTCCTACCAACGATAAGCCCGAGAGCCAAATCATGCCTCAGCACGTGGAAGAAGGTATTTTCAACTTTGATGAAGTCCCGCAGCATTTTGCGAAGTACAACATCGAGGCTGGAGAGATCGCCAACATCATAAGTAAACTGAAAAAGAAGAAGGCTCCAGGAAAAGACAAGGTGAGTAATAACGCCCTTATGAATTTCCCAAAGAACTTTATTGAATTTCTCACCAATATCATTAGCGACTGCTGGAAATTTTCTTACTTCCCTGTGGCTTGGAAGAAATCTATTGTGTTGAGTATCCCAAAGCAGGGGCAAAATCCTGCAATTCCCGCGAGCTACTGACCTATTAGCTTGCTACCCTCGATGTCCAAGGTGTTGGAGAGAACGATCCTTGTCAGAATTCAAGATCACTGTCTAGCAAATGACCTTTTACGGGAAGAGCAGTTTGGCTTTCGTGCTGCCCACTCTTATCCGATGCAGATATGGAGGCTCGTTGAAGACCTGAGCACCCCCCTGAACCTATCCAGGTACTGTGGGGTGGTATTTCTCGAAGTCAGTAAAGCTTTTGACCAAGTGTGGCATGAGGGCCTTGTCTACAAAATGATCAGAGACAGGTTCCCTGCCGAATTGATTTCAATGGTGAAATCCTTTCTTGACGGCAGATCCTATCAAGCCAAAGTTGGAGAAAATCTTTCCACACCCCGTGTTGTAAAGGCCGGTGTCCCTCAGGGTTCTGTCCTCGGGCCTATGCTATTTAATTACTTTGTACATGATTTCCCAAAACCCGATAATTGTAATCTGTATTTTTATGCGGATGACACTGCCATTATGACATCGGCACACCAGCCGGCTCACGTTATCACTCGGCTGCAGTGCGCCTTGAAGCAGTTCGAAGGCTGGTTTAACTGCTGGAAGTTGAACCTTAATGTCGGAAAGTGCAAGGCTTTGTACCTCAATAGGAAGCTCAAGCATCCCCCAGATTCTCTTGTTCTGTTCAATATGAAACTGGACTGGGTGGACAACTATAAGTACCTGGGAGTTATCATTGACTCAAGACTCTCATGGAACCAGCGTATGCCCTATGCTCTAAACAAAGCGAAGAGGGCTAAGTACAGCAGTATCATAGCTCTTATGGGTCGCAACAGCGCCCTCAGCATTGACAACAAGCTACTTCTGTACAAATCGATTATCCGGACCATACTCCCCTATGGCATGCCTGCGTGGGCGACTATCTGTAAAAGCAGATGGAGTGAACTACAGTCATTCCAGAATGTTACCCTGAGGACTATTGCCCAGCTGGAAAAAAGGACGGTGAAAAACCAATCCATCCACCTCGATTTAAACATGGCCCATATCGGTAAGTTTATACAGGATCTCCTTTTGATTATGATACAGAAGATGAAGACTCACGACAATAAGCTTTTGAAAGGGATACTGGAGAACTCAATGAATATGAACTGGCATACGAAGTATCGTAAACCGAGGCACGTTCTTGACATCAATTTTGAAGATATTAGCAACGTCTCTTTCCCAGACTTCTGGAAGATGTAATAATCTTATTTCTCTTTGTATTTTTTATTTCGTTTGTTTTTTGTTTCTGACAATCGTCAATCTTATTTTCTTTTTTGTATAATATGGAAGACCGCTTGGGTTGGTTAGGCTTCTTGACTGCCTCAGTGTATTTCCTTTGGAGTTTATTCTGGTTAGATGAGCTTTGTGAAAGCGCTGCTTTCGTCCCATCCTAACGAATGTACACTTCACTGTTCGATTGTCGATTGTCGAAACCTTGCTTGTTACTATTATGCTACCCTTGAAAATGGTGTAACACCGAAACGTGCGTCGGCAATAAAATTGATAGTATCCGTATAGTATCAGACCCATCCTTTATTTGATTTAAATGATTAGTGAAAGAGCACTTGTCGGACATGACTACTCCCAAATCCCTCAATCTCTTGGCACGAGCCAAGACATGATTTTTAATATAATAATTAAATATAAAAAGGGCGGTAGAGCGACTAATAGACATCACAAAGTATTTTGATGCATTTTGTTCTAATCCATTATCACTTGACAACTGATAAACTCGAGGAAGCGCCACCAAGACAAGATTTCCCATCTTTAATAGCATAGTAAAGTTTAACATCATCAGCATAAATAACACAGGCCTGCGAAATTGAAGTTTTTGAAAAATACAAGAGAAGTTTTCGCTAAATTTTATGCTATTTGGTGTACTGATTTCGAAAATGACCTCCATTTTTTTCCTTTATGCAGGATTTTTTGTAAAATCGATATAGAAAGTTTTGCTAAATTCCTATTTGAAATGGAATTCTCGTGAACAATTTTGCATGTACTACCTGGCAACAGTGGTTTTAGTTCATTTACTTCTATGTAAAATAATTATAATCGATTCTTGGTGAAGCAAATTGATTTTTCAGTATACAAATTAAAAGAACACTGAAAACACTAATCCACATGAGAATTTTTATTCACTCAGATGTATTTCGGAAACCAAATTTTCTTCATCAGTGAGTGATTATCAACAAGAGAGACGAAGAATACATAAGATACAGGTGTGCCATCCACGTGCGGGGGCGTGACCCCGATGGGGTCATAGGACTACTCCGAACTTTCGCACGTGGCGGCAAGGGAGTGTGGAACTCATATAAGGTCAAAAAAATGAAATTCGCTCAGTGTGTGTCAGGTGAATAAACAACTTTTAATTGCCTTAATAATTAATTGAAAGAATGTTACAAAAAATTAAAATACCATTAAATATTACATAGTTCATTACAACAAAAAAGGGGCCCCATCTAAGATAAATACAAATAATTAATTAATGCTTTAATAAAATAGTACTATATTTACGAGTGCTCTCTACATAATGCTAAATGCGCTTTACAAACATAAGTGCCCCGCTGTTATTATTCTCTATGGTACAAATGTACCAGTTACTCACTCAGTATCATCTTATTCGACGCTAGAACGCGTCGTGTATCCCTTTTATTAATGGGAGGGATACAGTAACCCGGAGATTCTATTAATCTGGGCACCTCTCCTAGGCCGCTCTACTCTCCTATGAACAACAGCGTTACTGAGAGCCACTTATATTAGCTCGCACACACAGAGCTTAGATAGCATTTTCTTAAACTAATTAATTGCAATTCAGCCTAGTATACAGTACTAATGCTGCAATCTAGTTTAAGTTCCAAATAATCAGTTCATTATCACCACTCACTATGAATCAGTAAGTTTCGCGCGATCTTTTCATGAAACAAAAGAGCGTCTACAATAAAACGCCTTCACTGCTTTCGTTAAATAGCGCTAACGAAATATACAGTAACAACAATGACGCAAAACGGGGACTGACGGGTTCAAATGCCAAAAAGCATACGTGATTCGAAATGTATTTTAATCACAAGCAAGGGAATTTCTGCCGACAAAATAAAAGAAACGATCTCACCATATTTTGAGGGCAAGGTGATTTAGAGGAACCTGGAAGACAACAGAACATCGACGTTGTTCTCGACTGTCCCTTGAATTGTAAAATCCTCTTTCATCTTTGTAGGTGCCAAAATTACTCAGCCGACGTATACTGATGCTTTACATTCATCATAGCGATCTGTGTAACATTGCTGCACCTTCTCACTGTTTAATTGCTTGCAGGCATTGGACTTAGGCATAAGCGCCATTTTGGAACATGACTAAAAGTCGCTTACCCTCGCTCAACACCGGCATTTTACACACGTCCATCACTTACAGATATTTTTTACCAACAAAACAAAACAACTTACCAATACAAAAACTATCTTATAAGACACTCGGTTTTTCGGAGAATTTCTCCCTGCTACGACAAAGCCCAGCCCTCTTGCCAAGACATTGTTGTTCTGGAGGGAAATTTCTATCTCCTTTCAACAATCTGCACTAAAAATCTTTTATTTTACAATATAAATATTTCATTAGCCATTTAATACGCACACTTACTACAACTACCACCTACTCACGGAAAATAAACAACACGAACTACACAATTGTAACAAATTAATGGAGTGCACACCCATACA
>JAHWFO010052261.1:429140-467451 GCA_023313115.1 Rhysida immarginata | reverse complement strand
CTGGGGGGTTTCTGCGTTTGTTTGTGAAGAACATAGCCTTGCACTTGCCAACATTTAACTTCAGCCTCCATCTGTTGAACCATTTTTCGTAGAGATGCAGCGCTTTCTGCAAACGAGAGATGACATGGGCAGGAACACGGGCAAAGGTTAAGATGGCCGCATCATCAGTGTAGAAGTAAAGTTTACACTTGTCGGGTTTTGGAAAGTCCTGGATAAAAAAATTGAACAGGGCTGGTCCCAGAACTGATCCCTGTGGGACACCGGCTTTAACCACACATGATTGGGAGAGGGAGTCCCCAATTTTAGCTCGAAAAGACCTGTCTGAGAGGAATGAGCGGACCACCATGATAAGGTCATCTGGAAATCCAAATTTTATCATTTTATTAATGACACCATTATGCCAAACTTGATCGAAGGCCTTGCAAATGTCTAGAAAGATAATGCCACCATATAGAGACTTATTAATAGAGTTTTTTGCGTCGACAGCAAGCCGCCATATTTGCATTTGGCAGGAGTGGTCCGTACGGAAACCAAACTGCTCATCACGAATAAGACCATTGGCAGAACAGAACTCATTGAACCTTTTTAGAATTGCCCGTTCTAGAACCTTAGACATAGTTGATAAAAGGCTAATGGGCCTGTAACTTGCAGGCAATGAAGGGTTAAGACCTGGTTTAGGAATGCTAAGGATAATTGATTCCTTCCAGCCAGTAGGGAAATAACCGTGTTTCCAGCAGTCATTAATTAGTGTAACGATGTCAAGAATCAGATTGGTAGGTAGATTTTTAAGTGCATTATTTGTGATGGCATCCATTCCAGGGGCCTTTTTATTCTTGAGTTTCTTGATGATCTCGACAATTTCCATCGGGTAGATTGATCGCTCTATAGGAGCACGCCGACCCTCATAAAAATTGGAGCACACATCGCGAACCTCGCTGATTGCATGCTCTCCGTCAGGGGTGTCTGGAATTGGGGTGATAAATTGATTGCTAAGTGATTCAGCAATTAATTGAGCTTTATCTTGGTCTGTAGTAGCAAGAGTAGTACCATCTGGAGAAAACAGGGGTGGGAATTTCGTTTTCTTACAATTCGTCCAGAGAGAGTTTTCATGAGTAGAGAGATTCTTCAATTTGTTCGTCCATTTTTGCACTCGTTGCTCTCTTACTTTTTCGTGGACCCTGCTAGAAAGCCTATTATATTTTCTCTTAAAGATGGGATCACGTGTACGCTGCCAAAGTCTTCGGAAGGCATTCCTCTCTGCAATAATTTGCCTAATACTTGGAGGAAGATCGAGATGGTCAGGATATTTAGGGTCTATAGGGCAAGCACTAGCAGACATCGCATTGTTGATGTTATCGGTAATGTCTTTGACTCTATCATTGATTTCATTGGTGCTGGAGGCATTCGCTGTAAAGCCATTGCTAGTTTTAAGGAGGTCACGAAAGAGTTTCCAATCCCGCCTTACAGGAAGCCGATTCAGGATGTCCATATTTAAGCCATCAAAGTTAAGGGCAACTGGAAGATGGTCTGATGATAAATCATCCACAGTGAATGTATTGAACGGTTTGAAGAGACCCCTGAGAATAGCAATATCCAGGACATCGCTCGTGGGCGAGTGATCACAATAATATGTATGTTTGATTGGACCGATAGCAACAGTGTCCAGCTGGTTCTGGGTGTAACCATATAAAATAGCACCACTATGATTAATGCATCTGGAATTCCAGTGAGGGTGTTTCGCATTTAGATCGCCTGCCAAAACAACAGGAAAATTACCAGAGAGCAACTCGTCAAGATCACAGGGGTCAATGGCATGCCCCGGAAAGTTATACAGCGCAACAAACTTAACCCAGCCAATCGTGAGGTCCTTGATGAGAATAGAGGCCGCCTCCATTCCTAAATAGTTCCGAGTAATGACTTCAACATGCTCAATACCCTCTTTGACTATAACAGCTGCTCCACCAGAAACACCATGAGCAGGATTCTTTGGGAGTCTATCTTTACGATAGACCATGTATCCAGGCAGCTTGTAAGGCCGTTCCGACTTGAGGTGCGTTTCACAGACAAAGGCAATATCAATTTTGTTTCTCGATAGGAAATTGAAGAACTCCTCTCGCCTACGTGAAATGCCTCTGGCATTCCAGATGGTACACCTAAGTCGTCCTTGATTGACTACTTCGAAGCTGCTGCTAGCCATGATTAAACTTTAGAGAACGATTTAACAATATGCGGAATAGATTTTCCGATTTCCTCATATAATCTGAGCATCGCTCCTATTTTCGTGTTCATAGCTTGCAAATCAGACGGGTTGAAACTTTTGTCAACAGTTTTTGAAACCACCGAAGCGTAGGATCTCCCTTCAATAGTCTTAGCACCACGCACTCTGCTCACTCTTTTTGGATATTTAGGACATCCAGAGAAACTTGACGTATGCTGTCCTTCACAGCGAATACATTTAGGTGGATCCTGTCCCTTTACATTTTTGCATTCCCTGGACTGATGATCTCCTGCACATTTATTGCAACGGGGTAGCTCAGTACAACCCATGGAAACATGTCCAAATCTGAGGCAATTATAACATTGAAGAGGTTTCTTATTGCCCCTAAACAGCTCAACAAGCACCGCCAGTTGACCGATCCGAGTGACTTCTTTAAATGTTCTATTATGCTCAGTGTTTTGAAAAAGTACCAGGATCAACGGCATATCAACAGAGCCATTTGCCTTTTTGAGTCTAATTAGTTTCTCAGGAAAGTAATTTGTCCTCTTCAGATCGTCAAGAAAATCCTCCAAGTTATAGGTTGTATCAACATTCCTTACAACATATTTTAATAGTTTTTCCGATTTCAGCTGGTGATGCTGTATTTTCAGGATATTATCACTCTTAATTCCTGACACTAACTTTTTATGGATGTCTTCATTTTGACACTTAATTTTAATGGTGTCAGTCCTGCCAGTATGAGCTCTGATGCTTTCTAAGGGCACATGTTTCTTGATTTCTTCAAGAGTATCCCTAATTGGTTTACCGTGAGTACGGATTATAATCGGAGGGATATACAGGTTTCCTTCTCTATGCAAAGATTGAACAGATCTCTTTGCTTTTTCGCGGAAGGCAACAGCAGCTACGTCACTGATGACCGCTTCACTAGATATATTGTCAATACGCATGCCTTTCTTAGATTTCTTGCTTGAGACAGGTATCCAGATATTAACTTCCGTATTTTGATCTTCGGTTAATTTACGCTTATTCCCAACATTTTCTGTTGAGAGGGACTCTTCACAGTTAATTAAGGGATCATTAATGTCTTGCATGTCATCCACTATCATGGCCGAATTTGAATTAGTTGTATTGAGGGAGTTCATCATTTCCCTAATAGTATGTTCAAGACTTTTAAGCCCGCTTGCAGCTTCATTACGGGCACTCTTAATTTCTGACTTTAGTCCATCAATTTTAGTATCTAAATTGCTAATATTCTTGGCCAGCGTTTCCACCTTGCCTTCAAGGTCTAGATACTTATTATTAAAAACCGTACGTAAAGCCTGTAGCTGCTCATTAATTACAATATCGAATGCATAGAATCTAGCATCCTTGCACGCATCTTTATAAGCTTGATCACAAGGCAACTCTTTACCATCCGTGTACTTAACTATAATGGTAGCAGATTTCGACGCAGCGCCTGACGTCGCCATGAAGCAGGTGTGGTGCTGGGTTTTGCCGTCCTTAGAAGGACGCACCTATTCAGAACGAGTCAGTTTAAAAGACTTAAAAAAGTCCTACCTTATTAGTCTTCTTGGAGATTCCACCGATGCACTGAGAGTCGTGCAGACTGTAATAGGTACGTCGTCGTCCGTCTGTGGTCAGATCACAGTGCTTGGTTTTATATTTTCCTTTCTACCGGATATGGACACTATCCATTGGCAGCAAGTGGTGTATAAGTGTATTGCCCGTCTTGACAGGAATATTTTTTTTTCTACGTCAGTGCTTGTCAAGGTGCGGTTTGTGCAAACTCATGTTTTATCATTGCTGTCTGTTAAGTGCCTATTTACCTTAACATCAGCAAAAATTCTTCGCAAACTTCATAGTGCTATTTTTAACTGTGTGCGGGGAAGATCTGTTCTCGCGTCATCCAGTTCGGGCAGAGTTTCTCTTCACTCCCTTTGAAAGGGGGGAGGGGGGTTAGGCCTGCCCGAGATCCGGCGATAAAGGCTTGCTGCAATGATTCATGTTTTTCTCTTCCCCCCACCTTTATGGCCGAACTTTGTCTTTGTGTATCTACGAGTGTTTTTCAAGGTGAATAGGATACCGTTAGCTCCCTTGCTGCCAATAAATACTAATGAGCGTCACCCGATTATTTACCATCTTGTTCAAGGGGACTTAGTGACATTTCTGCTAGCATTACGACAAATAGATTACCAAGATTACAAAGATTAATACTGATAAAAATCCAAGTAAAATTGAATTTTTCAAGAAATCCTGACGTGATAGAAATTTTTCATTACTTTTTTTTAAAAGAGCACCAAAAATACATAAAGTTAAGCTATCAATTCCCTTGTAATTTTTTCACCGCAGGCCTGTGTAATCGCTCTAGAGTGAAAGCGCAATAAAATATGCGGAAGATCAGCGAGAGATATATTAATGAGTAAGGGACCTAATGCGGACCCTTGTGGGACGCCACTCTTTATAGGAAGGGGTGGACAGGATTGATCTTGAAACCTCAGATTAATTGCAGAAATTGCCAAACCAATATGTCTCAGTTTAATCAAAAGCAGAGGGATGTTGACTTTATCAAAAGACTTAGCAAAATCCAAGTATAATGAGTCAACTTGAGTCCTATTGGCAAGACTGCACGTAAGATCATGGATGTATACAGCAAGTACCTTGCATGTACCTTGTTGGTACCCTATGTGCATGTACCTTGTTGGTACAATGTCCCAGGGTGCTGTGCTAGCTTCTCCCTGGACAAAACCCGTGCTGGATAACAGAAAGATATGGATCGACATGCTGGGTAAGGTGATCGGCAACCAGCATCTGCAAAAGCTTAGCAGGAAATAGAATTATAGTAATCGGTCGATAAGATAATTTGACTGATGGCTCTGCCTTCTTAGGAATAGGCTGAATCGCAGCGCGTTTGCAAGCAGTCAGGTAATGTCCAAGACTCAATGAGACATTGAACAAGTTAGTAAGAAGAATTATTAACACTGGAAGGCAACCCTTAAAGATAAAATCCGGTATATCAGGTGAAGTACAAATTTTCGAGGTAGATAACTTATAAGAACGATCCAGAATTTGTTGGGCCGAAAATGACTGAATGCGAAATTTTTCTTAATAGACTCCCAGCAATCAGCGAGGATATCTCAATGTCAATACTCATATTTGAAGCAAAGGATCGAGCAAGCTCAGATAACGCAACTCTATCCAACGGCTCATTATTAAGTTTGTTACGCTTTAAGCAGTTTCTAGCAATATCCCAAAATGTCCTGTGATTAACATTAATCTGGTCTTCCAAATTTTTGAAATACCTGTGCCGATCGGCAGCCCATAAACGCTTAAAGCTTCTTCGAGCAGCTGCAAACAATAAGTAATCCTCCTGGGACAAGGAGACTTTATACGTTATATGTGCTCCTTGTTTTAGAGACCATGCGGTCCGAGTTTGCAGAGAAGCCCAAATAGGAAAAGTCGACAATGAATTCTTACTGCTTGGTGAAATCCCATCACATTCATGTCTTTTGTACATTGGCACAGATTCCGTAATTGCAATCCTATTATCGTGTAAAATGTCATTCCAAATTTCATCCACATCCATTGATGACAAGGTCTTCTTCCAGTTACTAATAGCAACAATATGATAGAGACTCTGAAAGTCACCACGGCTAAAATTATAATGCGACTTTCTAGGAGCCAAAAACTTCTCTATGGGATCCGTAAGAAAAGCAAGCAGAGGAGGGTGATAATCAACTGGCTCAACCAGAGCCAAATCAGACTTGATAACACATAAATTTACATTAGTAAAGATCTTGTCGAAGTTGTCACCAAATCTATTACATAAATGGTTAGCATTAATAAGATCTAATTTGTTGACTCAGCTGCTGATGATCAATTTCCTATGCTTAGAGTAATAAGAACGATTGTTTACATTTCTAAAGTCTGAAAAGTTGAAATCCCCTATAATAATGCAATCAGCAGTTCAACGAATAATAAATTGAGAATATTCGTTCAACGAATAATAAATTAAAATAAATCCTCTAAAAAGCGTTCAAATTCGTCAGGGCTCAGCAATGGAGGATTATAAACGTTCAGTATAATTAATGGCTCCCATTGACCAGTAGGTTACCGATGAAAAATTTCCACAGCAACAGCATCGATGTGTCTAACAGTAGTCAAGAACCCACAATTATTGGCTCTAACAGAGACCGGGACAGCAATCAAAGCTCCATCACCTCGCTCTTTAAAATCTCGGTCACTCCTATAGACATTGAATCCATCATCGAAAAGGGTAAAGGGTCTCTGCCAGGCAATATAGAAATCGTGAGTTCTTTGAGGAAAAATAGAATGTCTGTAATAGTAGAAGTAGTAGTAGTAGTAGTAGTAGTAATAATAATAATAATAATAATAATAATAATAATAATAATCATCAATCAATCAATCAATCAATCAAGAACATTATTCCAAAAAGGAAAAGGAATCCCATAAAACAGCTGTAAAAGCCAAAACAAGGGTTTCCTAAAATACATAAAAAGCCAAAAGGCTTAACACTGAATAGAACATCAAAATCAAGAATCAAAGTTTATAGAAAACAAATTTATATAATACTTTCAGGAAGAGAGAAAAAATCTGTATCAAGATATCAAAATTCATTATACTGAGTAATCCTAATTTAGTCTAATTTAGACTTAACATAAAATAATTTCTTTTTTCTAGAGCGTCTAGAACAATCCAAATTCAAACATTCAAGTATTTCAGGAGCAAAAATTTTACCATTTAAAAGATTGTTAATAAAATTAAAACATTCAATTTTATAAATTAGCATGGGGTCAGGGATTCCAATTCGTTCAGACATGATTGTAAAAGAATAATTCTCCGTAATACTACCAAATATTTAAAAAAGCATAAGATAAAATCTACTATAAATAGTTTTTAGTCTTTGCATGGAGGAAAAAGCACAATTCCCCCATACAATAATCAAGTATCTAATAATTGGTATAACATAGATATTAAAAAGTAAAATAAGCACATTAGAACTTTCAATTCTTACTGCGATTTTGGACAAGATCCCGACAGCTACCGATAACATAATCAATGTGCTTATGAAATCTGCACTGAGAATCCAAAAGGATACCAAGATCCTTCACTTATTTGGATTGGCTTTTCTGGTAATAGTCAATACTTTTGTTTTATCAACATTAAACTGAAGTTTATTACTAGTGCACCATCGTGCAAAAGAATCAACGAGATTCTGGAGAACCCTACAGTCACTCCTTTGCTTGATGATATTAAAAATCCTCGTATCATCGGCAAACATTAACCCTTTATCTTCAAGAATATCAAAAGCATCATTCACAAACAAAATAAAAAGTAGAGGTCCCAGGGGACTACCTTGGGGGACCCCTATATTAATAGGAAATCCAAAATCGGTACAATTCCCGTTGATTTTAAGAATTTTCAAAACAGGACCACAGACGTTAAGTCTTGCTAGCTTGCCAATCAAAAGAGTGTGATCAACCCTGTCAAAAGCCTTACTTAGATCGATATAAACAACATTAATTTAGCCCTTATGATAAAAAACCTTGTCAACATTTTTGCAAAATGAAAGAAGATTAGTATTTGTACTTTTTCCTCTCAAAAAGCCATGCTAAACTCATACAAGAGATTCCGTCTCCGCTCTAAGCAGTCTAAATAATATAATTTCAAAGATTTTCCCAAAGACCAGAATCAAGGAAATTGGTCTATAATTTGCGGGATCTAATGGACTTCCCGTTTTAAATATGGGACAGATTGTTATCCATTTGCAACAATCCGGGTAATACCCTATCTTAAGACATTTATTAAAAATACGAGTGGAGGGGCTGTAATATATTCAACACAGCCTTTTATAATAAAGGGAGGAATAAAATCTGCTCCCATTGACCTTTTTGGCTTCAGCGATCTAATTGCTGAATAAGTCTCTTTTTCATCAATCCTCAAATTATCTCCCAAGAGCCCAATCTCAATAGGATCAGCAATTCCACTGATTTGCCTACCAGTAAAAATCTTTCCAAACCGATTGGCAAATACTTTGGCGATATCATCAGTATCACTTAGAACTTTACCTCCTACCTCAATAACGATTGTAGAAGGGGAATTTTTATAAATTTTGTTAACCTTATTCCAAAAACTTTTAGGGTTTGTATTTTTATTAAGAATCAAGGATTCAACAAATTTATCATAATCTTCCTTGATAGATTTTTTTGATTTTTTACGAGCAAGACTGAAATCAACAAAAGCAGACTGTGTTTTAATTTTTTCCATGTCGAATGCAATTTTCTCTTAATTTTGATCAACCTAATAGTTTCCTTTGTCATCCATGTTGGATTTTTTTTTTTAAAAGAACAACTTTTAAACGGAACATTTTCTCTAATAGCGGTCCTAATAGTATCAGAAACATAATTCACATCTTCGAAGACGACTCTGTGATCTGATTACATGTACACTACCGTATTTTTTTGACTAAATTTTCATAATTTCCATTGATCCATTTCTAAATTTGTTCTCGGTTATCTGTCAAGGGATCAAAGTTGATTTCAAAACCAAATGGTGGATGAAATTTATCAACCTTAGAAATCTCACAAACGTGAGAGAAAGAAAATTGAGTATCCCTTGACACAAAAACCAGGTCGAGCAAGTTCCCCTCAGTCTGCATGGAATTAATCTGCGTTTCAGATCGCCGAACTGAAGGAGAAGGAATGTTAAATAAATTCGGCGATCAGTCACGAAGAGAAGAAAAAAAGAAAGAAAATAGCAAACGAAGAAATCAGAGAAGAAGACGAAAGTTTAACTGCCCGGCACCCGCAGTTAAAGATGGAAAAGCCGAGGAGAGCAAGGAAGAGAAGGTAGAGCGCTCGTGGGAAAGAAAAACGACGACGGAAAACGCGATTGGAAGAAAAGGGAAGAAAGGAAAAAAGGACAGAGTTTCTAGCCATGAACGGAGAGGTTGGAAAAATTGTAACTCCGGAGTTTGGAGGAAAGGACGTGAGCCTGAAGTCGCCCAGCATGGTAGAGGAGCAAATGTGCCCAGGGAAAGAATTCTGAAGGTTAACGTGGAGAAGAGGAGTGTAGGAGGCTGTCCCCGCCCGGGAAAATTCCACAGGCTAGAGGAATAAGGAATTTTACGGCGTACGAGAGGAAGCTACGCGACCTCGTAGCGTGAATAATGGAATACAGGCTGGACGAGCTCAACGGAGGGGCTATACACAACTGAACGTTAAGGCAAATGACTTTTACCGTTATATTAAAGAGAGAACTTTCTATAATGCGAGAGTCGACCTTAGTGATAAGGCTAAATATGCCATTAGAAGAAACGGACTGCTTCACGTGCCCATTGTTTCTCCTGTAACGATAGTGGACCCAGAATCGACTGCCAGCGAGAAGGGAAAAAATTTGGAGGTTCCTCGCGACGAGCTCGAGTTGGAATCAGTTGAAGGAGGCCAGGCGAACTGGAATTCAAACAAATGTGGTCCAGGAGAAATTGATCTTCAGGCGGCGAGCTCCGATAACATTAACGAAGGAGACGGAATTTTCGCCGATGCCACGTAGGTCTTGATTGCCGAGCAGCACTTAGACGGCAGGTAGGAAAAATTCCCCGGTTTGCTTCATAGCGGAAGTGAAGAGAAGGAGGGTCAACAGCCTCGGCCAACTAATTTGAAAAGACAGACGTCGGAGGCCGACGTGAACAACATCCCGAATGCCCCAGCCATCCCGACAGCGGAGAACGACTGCTTTGCGAGTGCGCGCCAGGCCGAGATCTCGTGTTGCGAGCCGCGTCGGCTTTAGCGTTTTACCGATGGGGTACCTTGCTTAAGTATTATTATATGTGCTGATAGACTAGTGATAACATAGTTAATAATTAAGTGCAAAGATGTTAATTCCTATTCTTTACCAGGTGAACTATGCTTTAGTGAAAGAAACTTCTTCTAAGCTGAATGATGAAATTTAACTAATATCTAGGCTTATATTGAATTCCTTCAAATCTATCGTTCATAGAGCTGGTCAGCACTCCTCGAAACCCGAACGGGTCGCCGCTCACTGAGAATGCAGTGCCTAATTTCCCAGGATTGCTTTGCCAGGAAGCACTCCAGGAATTCCACATCGAGGCCAGAATTCCATTGTCGCATTTTAATTCCCAGGCATTATTCCAGACATCTAGATTGTTTACACGAAATTGGACTAACCAATATTGACTTTTCATATTCAATTGTATTGAACTATCAAATATTAAGTGCAATTAAACTTAATAATCTATTTTCTCATCACAAACTGTTTCGCCCCCTTCCTTTTTCTATCCACGACGAAGCCATAATAATAACTATCGATTTAAAATAATTTGCTTAATTAAAGTCGTGATAGAGGGGGAGGTGCTTGGTAGACAAGCAAAGGAACGCCACGCGCCAAAGAAAAAAAAATATTATTTTCTCTTCATTTAATTAAATAGTCAAGTGCGCTTCTACGAACTCTGCAGGATTTTTTTTGTGTGTGCCAATATTCATAGACTGCTTTATTTTTTTCATGTGCTGAATTCGCCTCAGTATCGTGCTCGTAAGAGAGAGAAGAGGGTGAGGTGCTAAAAGGACGCCAGGAGGAAAAGCTGAGAAAGCAGAAGACGACAGTGTGGTAAGATAGAACTAGCATTTATTTACAATAAAATGGATCTCAAGGCCTTAGAGGTTATGCCTTTCCCTACTTTGGGGGGAAAGAAAGGGAAGGACCCCGAAAGCTTCTTGAAAACGTTTAAAACTGTAGTTAGATGCAACATTTGGCACTAGACAATTGTGTACGTTATTACCTGGGACCATCAAGGATGATGCACTAGATTGGTTAGCCGATTTGATGACCCAACAGCCTGCCTTGACATGGAAACAATTTGAAGAGCAATTTTTATTAACGTATGAAAAAGGGCGAACCCAGGTAACCCTTCGTAGAGACATTCTGAATTTAAAGATGAAAAAGGGAGATTTGTCAGGAAACTTATTAAAGTTTAGAAAATTGTTAAGTGGCATACAGCAGGCATCGGAATTTGATAAATTGCTATGGCTGATCGAAAGGCTTCCCCCAGCGTTAAGAGTCACCCTACAGATGAAAAAATTCGCGCCAATATTTGAAGCGATTAATTACCTGGAGCAGTGGAACCAGGCGCAGGAAGCAAACATTGACGGACATGAGGAAGAGAACCCGATGGAGCTGGATGCAGTTGCAATCAAACGCAGTCCCGGCAAGAAGAGGAAGGTTATCTGCTATCGGTGCGGCCAAGAAGATCACATAAGGAAAAATTGCAAGAATAAACCTTCCAAAAGGAAGGACTACCCTCAAGCGAATTTCGTAAGAGGAAGGCGACGAAATTTAATCGTTGTTAGAAGAAAAATCCCCCATGTCGACGCAAAAATTTAAATCGACACGGGGGCTGAAGAAAATGTTATCGATGATCGTTTCGTGACTAAAAGCAAAATCACATTGACTCCCTTAGCCCGGAAAAGACACGCAGCATTAATAAATGGGCAAAAATGGAATATTACAGGCGAAACCGAGACAGTACCGATATCTAGCAGCAAGTATCACATGATAGTAGGATTTAGCGTATTACCTATCGATAACTACGACGCCGTATTAGGCATGCCATGGTTGCAAGAAGAGCAGCCCATAATCCATTGGGCCTCTAATAGTTGCTCCGTTATGCAAAAAGACAAAGCACTGCACTTAAGTGGAAAGACGAGTAAGATGAGGTAGAAGAGATGTAGGCTGTCGAGTTTATGAATGTGGTAGTAAAGCATCCCGACGTGCCCACATTTGCAGTCTTCATAAAAAGGCAAGAGACCACTACATATGAGAGCTTTAATAAAACCGTACAAAATATTAATCCCCAATTTAAACAAATAATTGCTAATTATAAATATTTATTCCAGGATGAACTACTCCCAACAGGTCTACCGCCCAAGAGGAGAGCGCATCATTCGTTGGAGTTGCTGACCTGGACCCATCCAGTCAATACGCCTTTGTGCAAATTGTCGCAGGACAAAGAGGCCGAAGTGGAGAAAACAATAAGAAAGCTTCTAGATAAAAAATTAATTAGGGTATCTACGTCTAGTTTTGCATCGCCGGTCTTATTTGTGGCAAAGAAAGACGGGGGCTTGAGAATGTGCATTGACTTTCGCAAAGTCAATCAAATAACGAAGGACAACAGATACCAGGTTCCCAGGATTAAACTAGATATAATGGATGCGTACCATCAGGTCTGGATGAACCCAGAAGATATAGAGTTCACCGCATTCAAAACAAGATTCGGATTGTTCAAATTTGTTGTGATGCCGTTTGGCCTGAAAGGGGCCTCCTCCACTTTCACTTTAACTTTAAATAACATGTTGTGGGGATTGCTCGATAACGGTGTCTCGCGTATTTCGATGATATCCTCATCTATGCGGAATCGATGGAGAAACTAAAGGACTTAAGAAGCAAGGTATTGCAAAGGCTGGCGCGAGATCGGCTATATCTAAAGATTTCCAAGTGTGAGTTTGGAGTAAGAAAAGTAGAGTACTTGGGGTATGAGTTTTCGGAGAAAGGCAAGTCGTGCGACAACAAGTTAATAGAAGCCATAAGAAAATGGCCAGTCCCAGTGAACGTACGACAGACACTTCGTTCCCAGATACTCAGAGGTGGCGGAACCTTTATTCCAATTGCTGCGAAAGGAGGAACCGTTTGCTTGGACCAATGAAAGAAAGGCAGCGTTCGGGAAATTAAAGGAAGCACTGATGAAACCCCCCATACTAAAGATATTCGATTCGAAGAAAAGGCTCCACATTCTTTGCGACGCTTCAGAGGTGGCGATCGGATTAGTAGCCATGCAAATGCACGCAGGTAAGGTATTCCCGGTTGCATAGAGTCAAGGAAATGGCGGAGGGAGGAAGAGGAACATAGTAACTATGAGAGAGAGTTGCTAGCAGTGGCTCATGCGGTTGGATGCTGGAGGCACTACATTCAACAGGTGCCAACAGTCATCTATAATGACAACCAGGCGGTAGCCAGACTACTAAAGCAAAAGAAGTTCTTAACAAAAATGCAGACAAGGGTACTGCAGTCAATCATGAGTCACCCAGTGATGTTGGCATATATAAAGCCGAAGAAGAACATCATAGCAGATGCCTTATCAAGATATCTGAATATAATGCAAACGAAGAATAGAGAACTTCGTCGCGTGTTTACGGCAGGGTTAGTGTCAGATCGCCGAACTGAAGGAGAAGGAATGTTAAATCAATTCGGCGATCAGTCACGAAGAGAAGAAAAAAAGAAAGAACATAGCAAACGAAGAAATCGGAGAAGAAGATGAAAGTTTAACTGCCTGGCACTCGGAGTTAAAGATGGAAAAGCCCAGGAGAGCAAGAAAGAAAAGGTAGAGCGCTCGTGGGAAAGAAAAACGACGACGGAAAAGGCGATTGGAAGAAAAGGGGAGGAAGGAAAAAAAGGACAGAGAGTTTCTAGCCATGAACGGAAAGGTTGGAAATAGTGTAGTTCCAGAGTTTAGAGGAAAGGACGTGAGCATGAAGTCGCCCAGAATGGTAGAGGAGCAAATGTGCCCAGGGAAAGAATTCTGAAGGTTAATGTGGAGAAGAGGAGCGTAGGAGGCCGACCCGGCCCGGGAAATTCCACAGGCCGGAGGAATAAGGAATTTTACGGCATACGAGAGTAAGCTACGCGACCTCGTAGCGTGAATAATTGAATACAGGCTGGACTTGCTCAACGGAGGGGCTATACGCAACTGAACATTAAGGCAAGTGACTTTTACCGTTATATTAAGGAGAGAACTTTCTATAATGCGAGAGCCGACCTTAGTGATAAGGCTAAATATGCCACTAGAAGAAACGGACTGCGTCACGTGCCCGTAATTTCTCCTTTAAAGATAGTGGACCCAGAATCGACTGCCAGCAAGAACGAAAAAAATTTGGAGGTTCCTCCGGACGAGCTCGAGTTGGAATCAATTGAAGGAAGCCAGGCGAACTGGAATCAAACAATTCCCCGGGTTGCTTCATAGCGGAATTGAAGAGAAGGAGGGTCAACAGCCTCGGCCAACTATTTGAAAAGACAGACGTCGGAGGCTGACGTGAACAAGATCCCGAGTGCCCCAGCCATCTCGACAGCGGAGGACGACTGCTTTGCAAGCACGTGCCAGGCCAAGATCTCGTACCTTGCTTAACTATTATTATATGTGCTGATAGACTAGTGATAACATAGTTAATAATTAAGTGGACAGATGTTAATTTCTCTTCTTTACCAGGTGAACTATGCTTTAATGAAAGAAACTTCTTCTAAGCTGAATGATGAAATTTAACTAATATCTAGGCTTATATTGAATTCTTTTTATCGTTCATAGAGCTAGTCAGCACTCCTCGAAACCCGAACGGGTCGCCGCTCACTGAAAATGCGGTGCCTAATTTCCCAGGATTGATTCGCCAGGAAGCACTCCAGGAATTCCACATCGAGGCCAGAATTCCAATTTCGCATTTTAATTCCCAGGCATTAATCCAGACATATAGATTGTTTACACGAAATCGGACTAACCAATATTGACTTTTCATATTCAATTGTATTGAACTATCAAATATTAAGTGCAATTAAACTTAATAATCTATTTTCTCATCTCAAACTGTGTCGCCCCCCTCCTTTCTCTATCCACAACGAAGCCATATTAATAACCATCGATTTAAATTAATTAGCTTAATTAACAGTCGTGATACTGTGTTAAATCAAGAGAAAGATAAAAATCCCTCAAACAGTCAAACCGCTGCAAAATCTTAAACTGATTCCCTTCTTATAAAGGGATTTTCCAATTAACCGACGGAATATTAAAATCACCAAAAATTAGTATGTCGCTCTTTTGTTTTCTCAATTTAACTGATAGAGACAAAAAATGTTGCTCAATGTCTGTAACTACAACAGATTGACTTTAATAATAACATCGAGTCAGCAGACTTCTTCCATTTCTCCTCCAAATTCGCACCCAAACTGATTCAAGGATATCATCCAGTTGAGGACAATTTTGTACTCTAAATTTCTTATTAACAATAATCATTGCACCACCACCAGTTCGGTTTTTCATTAAAAATTCGATCTTTCCTGAAACAAATAAATTTATCAGGACAGAAAAAACTCGAAGAAAGAGATGGATCAAGCCATGCTTCTGTTAAACAAGCAACATCAAATTCTGACTCTGTTAGGGCCAGATACACATCAGAAAGTTTAGTTCTTATTCCTCTAAGATTTTGATAGTAAAAGAACATTTTAACTATAAAGAATTATTTAATTTCAATATCTAACAATTGTTCTTTTTTTGGATATCCTCTATAGACCTTTTTTTCTAAAGTTTCGTGTATTTATCCGCATCGCGGCGCCATATGTTCGAATGCCAGCTATGGCGAACGGAAGTCGGCCTCCTAGCGGTAAATTATGGCAACTCCACCCCGAAAAATTCATTAGGAAGCTAAAACCTTCCTGAAGGATGGCCGGCAATGACATCGAATTAACGTGTTTTATTTCTTTGACGATTATCATTATTTTTTTGGTTTCAATTTATTTTGTTTTTGCAAAAATAGCTATAACTTCCACCTGTATACACCTTTTTTTTAAAGTTTCGGTATTTATCCGCATCGCGGCGCCACATGTTCGAATGCCAGCTATGGCGGACGGAAGTCGGTTTCCTAGCGGTAAATTATGGCAACTCCACCCCGAAAAAAAGGTCTATACTCAGTTATTATGATTCCCTTTGGCCACTTTTCAGATGTAGCTTACAAACAGTCACATTGCACAAGGAAAACTGAATGTTGATATTTCCACCATGTAAACCATGCAAATCAAAAAATTAACATAAATTACCATACTCACATTCACTTTCATGCGGAAAAGCAAATAAAAGGCATGTTTCAGCGCACAGAAGACAGAACAATTCCAGGATGGCAAGCTACACTATTCCGGAAATGGTCAACATGATCTTCTGCTTCGGATTGTGATTGTGGGTGATTGGTTGGTCCGATTAGGATGATTTTTTTGTGTTTTGTTTGTTTTTTTATGCTGAACAAGTTTGCAATTGGGTTTTTTTCTCTATCCCTTACGGTTTTTGAGATAAATTTTGAATGTGTCCTGATTGCAAACCATTTGGGATATTGTTTTGCATATCTGGGATGATGAAAAGTGCACCATGGGATAGGCCACCCACAACTTCCTATTCATTGGGGATTCATCAAAATTGACATATCTGATTCCGTTCAAAAAATAAAAGGGGGGGTTTAGACTTTTGTATTCACCCTATATAAAAGAAACCCTACAGTTATCACATTTTCAGAAAGTACAATGCTGCATTGGAGAACTACACTACACCTCACACTCAACAGTGAAACCATCACGACTGACAAAATACAGATTAACCGGGGCATCTTCGAGGGTGACTCACTGAGCCCACTCTGGTTTTGTCTTGCACTAAATGCACTTTCAAACAGACTGAACAGAACAACTTACGGCTACGCGATTAAACACAATAAAAGCTGCCACTCTACATGGACGACATGAAAATCTATGCCTCCACACAAACACAACTGCACTAATTACTTGACATTACACAAACTTTATCAAAAGACATACACATGCAATTTGGGTTGGACAAATGCAAAACCATTCACATTGAAAATGGAGTACTCAGGGAAGGGGGCTTTACAGTAGAAGAACCAGATCACAGTGCTGTTATGGAAAATTACGAATTTTACAAACACCTAGGGTTGAAGCAAGCTAAGCTTCTGGATCACAAACACATAAAGAATATACTGACTAAACAATATCTTCAAAGGCTAGAGACAATACTTAAAACGCATTTAAATTCCAGAAATTTAACCAAGGCCATCAATACTGATGCCTCACCAATACTCTCCTACTCCTTTGGAGTCATACAGTGGAAACACAAAGATCTTGAGGGACTTGAAAGGAAACAACGTAAACTGCTTACAAAGCACAGAAATCACCATCCACACGCCGCTATTGGAAGACTCACCCTGCCTCGTTCAGAGGGAGGCAGAGGTCTTATTGACATAACAGATCCACACCAGAAACAGACTCAGTCACTCAGAGAATTCTTTTACTCTAAACAACACACATCACCATTACACAAAGCAGTCTGCATGGCTGATACAAAATACACACCTCTGAATCTGAACAGCATGCAGAACACCCATAACATTCCTACAACATGCACTAAACTTCAATCATGGCTCGGAAAGCAACTCCACGGTAGACATCCTTCTGACCTCAACCAGCCGCACGTCGACAAAAAAGCGTCGAATTTTTGGATGAGTGAAGGGAGTGTCTTTGGGGAAACTGAAGGAACCATGATTGCCATACAAGACCAGGTTATTAATACTAAAAGCTACAAAAAACATTATCAAACATTCCACTGATGGGTCTTGCAGGAAATGCCATATCGCAGAGGAAACCATCCAACACGTCATATGCAGTTGCAAAATAATCACGGGGCGTAGGCTTTCTAGTTCTCAAGTCCACCTGGTCGTGGGTTGGAATCCCGTCATGGCATGGATGTTTGTGTTTGTCCCGGGCTGCGTACTGATTTTACTTCTGTAAAAGTCGCAAAATGACCTTAGTAGTCGACGCCAAATATTCTAATAAACCAACTGACCAAAATAATCACGCATAACCTGGTAGCCAACATCATACATCAACATCTAGCTAAGATACACAAGCTAAGGGACATTCACACTCCGTACAATAAATATATCCCAGACACTGTCTTAGAGAACACCACACATAAACTATATTTTGACAGAGCTTTAATCACTGACAAAACTATCCCTCATAACAGACCAGACATTAGACTATTAGATAAGCAAAACAAAGTTACTTACATAATTGATATCTCCATCCCCAACACACACAATTTACAAAAGACATACACTGACAAATCACTAAATATACGGATCTTGCAAACGAAATAAACGCCTTTGGGGAGTTAACAGAGTACACATTGTTCCTATCGATCTTTCTGCCACTGGGGTTATTCCACACTCGCTACACAAAAGCCTGTTAACACTAAATTTAAACCCACACTTATACAAAACCTTTACAGAAAGCCACAATTTTTAACACCTGTCACATAGTAAGGAAATTCCTACACCCAAACATCAATATTCCCACGAGTGTCCCTCGGGCATTTGAGTCCCTCGGGCTTGGCCCTCTCTTGGGTCTGCCTCTGGGATTGGCTTCCGGACTTGATCCGAGTTTGGCTTCCCCAAACAACAATAATAATAATAATCTTCTATATAAATATAAAGAAGGATGTTTGTAGGTTTGTTTGTGGGTTTGTAGGTGTGTTTGTTTCTTATACAAATTACAGTTTTATTCCGATCTTGATGAAATTATCCATATTTGACCTTCAAAACATGAGGAAGGTCACTACTGTCTATGTCAGATTTCGAAAAAATAATAAGTATTGATAAAAAAAAAATCGATATTCATGGTTATGGCAAGGCATATTAATGAAAAATATCTCATGACCAACAATGCATGGCAAAGTTTGTGCAAAAATAGTATCAATGGTATCAACACGCAATTCACAAACACTGTGCACGGACCAGCAATAATAGCTGGCCGCCCGTGCTTTGCAACGGAGTCTTACAGAACCCTTATTATAATAACAGCTGGGTGTCACAAAGTATTGCGACAGATGCGAGTTCAGAGGCCAATATTTCGAGCAGACGATCTCTGCTAGAAAATAATGTTGGCTATACTCTGGCTCCATCTGTTGACAATATGCGGCGTATCTTCGACAAATTAGATGAGCAAATGATAAACAGGAAGGTACGTAGGCGGAAGTCTGGCTGGCGGCGCAAGGGAATGCGCTAAGGCATAGAGCGCAAGCGGGAGATTCGAGCTAAAGGGAGAGATTCGGGAAATGGTGAGAAGTAGTCGTATGTTCCGAGAAATGAGCTGATTTCGGCAAGGATACCAACTGCGTATGTTTCCCAAACCGAAGCCCGAGATAAGAGAACTTTAAACATGGCCAGAGACGTTAAAGCAACAATGCCATCATGTTTTGCTAGCGAATAATGAACTGCTTATGAATGCCACGAGCGAAGCGAGTGTTACACGTGATTTACACTTTACCTCAGCTCCCTCGACAGGTTCGTCGAGCGTGTTCGTATCTCCCACGAAACAATTCAGCCCAACGACGGGGAAGAGCGTATGCGACGATGGTGACCGGGACAGAGACCCGTTTCTCATCAATGCCATTTCGTTAGAGGCAGCTGAATTGCCGTATTTCTTCACCATCGCTACTCGCTTTTATAAGACTGCCGCCCGCTCCAGCCAATTCTCACGGACAGAGTCTCGGCTGCTTCGCACCCTATTTCAGGTGAGCCCGTTTAATTTGTCTTATGGTGCTCAACCTTTCATTCTCTCATTTGCTAAATAAATTAAAATTTTCTCCTCGAGCTCCCGCCCGCTCAGCGCGTAATAGTTAACTATTCTTCTAATCGCAAAGCGTCTAGAAAAGGGATAATTTTAATGTTAACTGATTTCGGTGCATCGAGGATTTTTAATCAGGGACTTTGAGAAATTATTTAGCGTGATTTAATTCAGAAATTATGTTTTACTCAGGGGTTAATATTTCCTTAGATTAATTAAGTGCGCGTTTATCATAGAGTTGAAGAGGCCTAATACCGTTTTATCTTTTCCTCTTTCAGCTTTCCTTAATGGCAATCCAGATGTAAACACATAGCATCACCACTCCTTGTTTGTTCTTGGTACGTTATTGCATCAATCACTCAGTCTGCGAGTTGAGATTGCCAGCGTAGACGTCACCCCTTTGTAACTTATTTTGCTATTGACATTAATAAGAATTTTTCACTGTAAACAGCTCTGTTATAGCTGTATACTAAGTTTGCTACAATGCCGAAGATAGGCCTTATTGACTTGGTCTTTAATGTGAACTTTTTTATAATTATAAATGCTTTTTATTTATTAACGCTGTAATTAAAATCATAATAGATTACTCATTTGATTATCTATGTGTTAGTAGATGTCGCCAGAAACCTTTTATTCAAAGACACAGGCTCAACTGTAAGTCCAGTTAGATAAATAGAATAAAAGAGTTGTTATTTATCAACTAAAACGTATGCTCTGTGTCTTTTTCACTTACTTTATAATCTTCCACTGCGCCATTGAATTAATACGTGACACTGGATAACAGGATACCGGCAACACTTCCTAGACAGCAAGCCTGTGCACGGAATCTTCATACATTGTTACAGAATCATAAAAAGTCAGAATTTAGGGCTTATTATTGGTAGTCATACGTACAATTAACACGGACTTTTTATCATGTAAAAATGCATGATGTTTCCGTGTATAGGCCTTCTTTCTAAGAGGTGTTGATCCTGAAAAGCTTAGGAATATCATTGCAACTCAATAACCAATATTTGCTGTACGTGTTTTGGATACTATTCGAAAGAAATTTATTGCAACAAACCACATTATATAACAATTGAAGTATTATTTGGACAATACTTCTTTGTAGACCATATTTTTAGTGAAAACTCTACCCATTTGGGTTCATTTCGGTGAAAATCCTGAACGTTTGCCAAAAGTGTGCACGTTTTTGATCGCTCTACAAGTTGTCTTTTTCGTCACTTGCAAATACTTTTACCCTGACTGTTTCGAACGATGTTGTTCTTGAAAATGCGACATAAAGTTGGCCATGACTGTATACCGGAGATGGCAAGTAATTATCAAGTGAATTTGGTGTTTGTCCGTGGCTTTTGTTGATCGTCATTGCAAAAGAAAGTCTCAGTGGAAACTGTTCTAGTCTCAATATAAACGGAAGATCAGGGTCACTTGGTACAAGAATGACTCTTGGAATAAATACCCTGGTACCTTTAAAAGATCCTGTCAGTATTTCACAGTCAATGGCTTTTGACATCATTTGCTGCACAATCATCCTCGTGCCATTGCAAAGACCTCTTGTGGAGTCAAAGTTTCTTAGTAGCATGGCTATTGCACCAAGTTTAAAGTTCAATCTATGAGAAGGAATACCTTCGGAAGTTAAGCTATTTAAGGACTCTGTTAGTCTTCTACCTCCTCGGCATTTGCAGTATTTTGCTGAATCGAATCTATGCTCGTGTAGCATATCAAGTCACACTGAATTCATCTAAGGACATTTTCATTCAGTTAAGGAGACTTATGGTTTTTTGGAGTCAAGATTGCACGATTTGCGATTTGCGATGCACGATCTTCAAGTTGGAAGAATTGAGGAGAGACAGCATCAACAATGCATCCATTTTCAACATATACTGGAAGAATTTCAACTGTTGATAAATAGTGGAAAGACGACAGAGGAAGCACTCCTTTAGCTCCGTGCTGTATTGAGCAAATGATAAGCAAGTAAATAGAAGAATCGGCGACCGCTGGACTACACATACGGATGAATGGCCAAGTTTTAATTCAAGACATCGAGAGAAGAATGGGAATTGTAACAACATCAGTTCTACATCTAAAGTAAGATTACGTGAGTAAAAAATTATTTAGAATAGCAGTGGCATCCTTTGAAAGGTCCGTCCATTGTGAGTCTTTAAAAACTTTTTTTCGAATTTTCTTTAAGAATTTTTACTGTATTAATTCTGAGCGTTTTCATGTTTATTTTTAAGATATTGCAAAATTTAATCCAAAAAAAAAAATTCCGGCCCACGCTGGGGTTATAGCTAGCATATTTGGTAGCATATCAGATCCAAACATTTCCAAAAAATACATTATGACTATATTCTGTGGGAATGTGTAAATTTTGGAAACTGAGATGCTGATAATGCGATGATTGAATGTTCGTTTCCAAGAATTATTAATAATGAGCATAAAATGATGATGCAGCGACAGAACATTAATAAGGCAGCGTCTACTGATGAGATAATGGATGATAGGGAATACCACCCTTGAGCTCCCTATCAAACATCCAGAGACTGGCAAAAACTTGTGTCTGGAAAGGAAAGAGAAAGAACGAGTATTGATCATAGAAACTCTGCAATTAAAATAGAAAAAGCTATACGGGTATTTGAAACATGTGAATAATGTCAGTTTTGAATAGAGCAAGAGGGTATAAGAGCTTCTACGTCAAGGGCAAGAAAAACTTGAGGCTAAATTATTTGGTGATGCTCCGCAGTGGTAGGGTAAGTCAAGAAGAGTTTAGATATAGTCCCGGTATATCATCTAGAATTCCTGTTTTTCGTATTTTTCGTAGAATGGATAGTCTTTTTGCTGTGTGTTGTATTGATTGAGTTATTATTTAACCAATTGTGAGTTATAATTTAATTTTTTGAGATTGTTCTGTTCACCGACAAGTGTAATTATCCCGGGCAACGCCGGGTACCTCTTCTTATCTTCTATATATATATATATAAAGAAGGATGTTTGTTGGTGAGTTTGTTTGTTTGTTTCTTATGCAAATCTACAGTTTTATTCCGATATTGATGATATTTTGCACACTTGACTTTCAAAGCATGAAAAAGGCCACTGTCTACTTCAGATTTCGAAAAAATAAATGATAAAAAATCTATATTCATCGTTATGGCAAGGCATATTAATGGACTAGCAGAGGACCCGGCGTTGCCCGGGATAATTACGCTTGTAGGTAAACTGAACAACTTCAAAAAGCTAAATTAAACCTCAAAATTGGTTAAATAATAACTCAATTACTACAATATAGAGCGAAGAGACTATCCATTTTAAGAAAAATCCGAAAGACAGAAATTTAGCTCTTCACTGAAAAAATCCATTCTAGGTGATATACTGGGGCTTGATTTACCGAAAAAAAAATTTTTTAAAGGCTCACAATGGATGAACCTCTCCAAGGATGCCTTCTAGTCTAAATAATTGTTTACTCACGTAATCTTACTTTAGATGTACACTTGATGTTGTTGCAATTTCCTTTCTTCTTTCTATGTCTTGAAGCAAAAATTGGCCATTCATCACTTTGTGTAGTCTAGCCATCGCCGATTCTTCAATACAGCACAGAGCTAAAGGAGTGCTTCCTCTATCGTCTTTCACTCTTTCTCAATAGTCTGCTAACACATTATCTCCAGTTACTGGTCATTTTTAAAGATTTTCAAGAAATTTTTAAGTATGAGAATTCTCTTTTCTAAGAAAAGCCTGAATAATAGGAATTCTATGCATTGAATTCTATATTGCACAAACTTTGCCTTGCATTTTTGGTCATCAGACATATATTGTTGATCCTTGCATAGTGTTGGTGCATTGCGTGTTGACACCATTGTAGATACCTATTGATGCACAAAATTTCATTTGCATTGTTGGTCATGAGATATATATTGTTGGTCCGTGCAGAGTGTTTGTAAATTGCGGGTTGATACCATTGTTGATACTTCCTTTCCATAACCATGAATATCGATTTTTTATCGATATTTATTATTTTTCCGAAATCTGACGTAGACAGTGACCTTCCTGATACTTTGAAGGTCAAGTATGCAAAATTTCATCAAAATGGGAATATGTAAAACTGTAGATTTGTATAATAAACAAACAAACCCACAAACAAACAAACATCCTTCTTTATATGTATAGGCGTTGCCCGGGATATTTACACAGTAGGTAAACAGAACAATCTCAAGAAGTAAAATAAACCGATGTGTTTTTTGGAAAGAAACTGTAATAGGTTATGCACTGCTAAAACGTGCCAAACACACACACACACACACAAAAAGAAACATATATACACTTTTCCCAATCGTCTGAACGCTTGTTAGGGAGCTGAAGGATTACACGTGTATCTCTTTTGCCTCATCGAGAGAGACTTCCCTATCTGTATGGTCTATTACATCCATTTCCCGTTCATTGTTACTAATTCTTGGAAACGAATGTTCTATCATTGCATCATCATTTTGTGCTCATTGTCATTGGTGAATTGCGTGTTGATACCATTGTTGATACCTATTGTTGCACAAACTTTTCCTTGCAGTGTTGGTCATGAGATATTTCTCATTAATATGCCCTGCCATAACAATGAATATCGATTTTTTTATCAATATTTATTTTTCCGAATCTGAGGTAGACAGTGACCTTCCTCATGCTTTGAAGGTCAAGTATGCAAAATTTCATCAAGATCGGAATAAAAGTGTAGATTTTAATAAGAACCAAACAAACCCACAAACAAACAAACAGACCCACAAACATCCTTCTTTATATATATAGAAAAAAAAGAAGATGGTATCAACACGCAATACACAAACACTCTGCACGGACCAACAATATATTTAGATGTACAATGCAAGGTAAAATTTGTGCAATTTAGATAAGTTTCATTTTGTAACAATGCATAGAATTCCTGTTATTCAGGCTTTTCTTAGAAAAGAGAATTCTTAGTACTTAACAATTTCTTGAAAATCTTTAAAAATTATCAGTGACTGGAGAGTTAGCAGACTAGTGAGAAAGAGTGGAAATACGACAGAGGAAGCATTCCTTTAGCTCCGCGCTGTATTGAGCAAATGGGAAGCAAGTGAATAAAAGAATCGGCGACCGCTAGACTACATAAAGTGACGAATGGCCAAGTTTTGCTTCAAGACATCGAGAGAAGAGTGGGAATTGCAACAACATCAAGTGTACATCTAAAGTAAGATCATGTGAGTAAGAAATTATTTAGACTAGCAGTGCCATCCTTGGGGATGTCCATCCACTGTGAGCTTTTAAAAAAATTTTTTTTCCAATTTTCATTAAGAGTATTTACCGTATTAATTCTAAGCGTTTTCATGTGTTCACTTTTAAGATATTGCAAAATTTAATCAAGAAAAAAAAAGCCCGAGCAGATGCCGGGGTTATCACCTTGCTTATTTGGTAGCACATCAGATCCAAACATTTCATAAAAGTACATTTTGACTATATTCTGTGGGAATGTGTATATTTTGGAAACTGAGATGCTGATAATGCGATCATTGAATGTTAGTTTCCAAGAATTATTAATAATGAGCATAAAATGACGATGCACTGACAGGACATTAATTAGGCAGTGTCTATTGATGAGGCAAAGGAGTCACGCGTGTCTTCCTTGAGCTCTTTATCAAATATCCAAACGACTGGCAAAAATTTGTGTCTGGAAAGGAAAGGGAAAGAACGAGTATTGGTATAGAAACTCTGCAACTAAAACAGAAAAATCATCTAAACAACGGGAGTTTCGAATAGAGCAAGAGGATATAAGAGCTTCTACGTGAAGACTAAGAAAAATTCAGTTTAAAATAGCTTGTGATGCTCCGCAGTGGTAAGGCAAGTCAAGAAAAGTTTAGATACAGTCCTGGTATATCACCTAGAATTCCTATTTTTGGTATTTTTCGTAGAATGTATAGTCTTTTTGCTCTGTGCTGTATTGATTGGGTTATTATTTAACCAATTGGGAGTATTGATTTTATTTTTTGAGATTGTTCTGTTTACTTACAAGTGTAATCATACCGGGCAACGCCGGGTACCCCTGCTAGTCTTCTATATATTTTAATAAAGATGTTTGTGGGTGTCACGGTCTGTTTGCAAGTAATTAAAAGTATTACGAATACTGCCCAATTACTGCTAAATATACCCAGAGGAATCAGCCATGTCAGGATGGAAAGAAGGGATAAACAAGAATTTAAGATTCGATAACTTTAATACACTTGAAAAGTATATTAAGTATCATATACAATTTCAGTCTCTAAGTAGACTGCTGATGACCCTAATGAGTTAATTATATAATTACTTGAACTACAATTCAATAAATGTTTACTCTTTTTTTCTTTAATCAATTGAATAACTTGCAGCTGATGGGGGGAATGGGCATCCAGTGGTCAAACTGCTGGTCCAACCAGCGATACTCATGGGCGTCCGATGATGAAAATAATGGCAGTTAAATTGTTGTGAAGGCCACCATCACCCTGGAGAATGGAGACCTTAGAAGGTTTGTCAACGAGAGGGGCCAACCTAGGGTATGAACAAATATAAAGGATTAATATTAATTCAGCACTCTGCCCAAACCCCAACTCCCAAATGTTGCAATATATCCTATGTCCACTACGTAATGTCTATTCTTAACTATATTGAATTCCTACCCCACGCTGGAGCTTCCCGAGCCAAACGCGGCTCACCGCCCGAGATCTCATTAAGCGAGCGCGCACCTGCAAAAACTGGATGGTCCACGGGGGCTAGCGGGAATCCCTCTCGGAGATGTTTTGGGGAATAGTAGTAATGCTCAATGTATCGGCTGGCGATACGTCGTCTTGGGACCTCGTCTCGTCCGAGCTTCTCTCCTCCTCGGAATGGATTGGAGTCGACGCCTCGAGTTCCAGAACTGAAGTCGCGCTTTCTCTCGATGAAGCCCACGTCAGCACGCTATCGGCGTCCAACGTGCCTATGCTTAGCAAGTCCAGCTTAATGGCGTCACTCTCGGTAGAAGCTAACGTTTGCTGGCTGGGGCCTAAATTATCTCTCCCGGCCTCCAAATGCTCTCTGCCAATTAAATTTCCTTCATTAACTTTATATACTGCATGCCTAAAACTTCGGTCACTACTCTTATGGGCCACGTTCAATGGAGCACTTTTGTCACTTGTATAACGCGACTGCTCTTTAGTAAAAAGTCTCTTCCCACTTGTGTATTCACTCCGGCGATATCCCAGCGGAATTGACGGCGGCCTACCAGCATCGACAGCTCGCGGCTTCTTAGCCTTTCGCTGCGTAGCCTTCCTACGGGTGTCGTACTAAAAGTCGAGCGTACATGCTTGAGACGGCTCCTTCTTTCTCCTCTCTTTCATTCCTTTCCCCTCTCCAGCACGTACATTTCGTTTCCTCGCTTCTTTCCGACCGCTCCCTTTCGTTTCCAATTCCCCTCTGTAATTTCTTTCTGTTTCGAAAATAACCGTTTTTTCCCCTCCTCTCTGATTGGTCGCTCTCTCTTCTGTCGTCACTCCCACGCCATGACGTAATTTCTCTCTCCTCCGGAATCTCCTATTATCTGGAGGAGGCTGGAGCTGATCTCTCTCTCTTTTGAGAAATCTGGTGATATGACATAATACTCCCAGTGAACCCGCAACAAAATTCCGATTTAAATCAGTTGATAACTTTTCCCCCGCTAATACGCGTCCTAAGCCATCCGCTGACTACTTCCTATCTTATGCCTAACTTTTCGTCTCGTAAAGTTTACCCGACAGTGGTAATTTTGGGGATTATTAAGCCACTGCGAATTGTAAATCACCCTACTTTTATATCGTTTTCGTAGGGGCGCTTTATCGCATTTTCTACAATTTATTTAATTTCCGATAATAATCATTTGTTACGAATTATACCGGTTTCTCCTTTCTCTATCCCTCTTTCGGCAGGAAATCGTACTACGCACTTCTTGCTTTCGCGTATCTTTATAAAATTCCGACCTTGCTTCTAATTCTACTAGCTTATCTCGTATCTGGTTTACAATTCCTATTAATGTACTAATATCTTTGCTTTGCTCTTTTAGCATTGCTAGTAAGCTATCTATATTACTACCTTGCTTTAATACAATCTCAATCAAATCCTCTTGCGTAACATCTTTGTTTATTTGTCCTATCCTTCGCGGCTCATTTTCTAATAACTTAAGATTTTTTTCTATCCTTTCCTTCTTGGACCTATCCTCTTGTAACTTTTCCTCGTTATGAATACTATTATGAGCTACCTCTTTTCTTTCTTTTAACTTTATATCTAAGCTATTCTGTTGCCCTACAAGCCTTTCATTTACATCAATCCCGATCTCGTTTTCTCTTACAAGCGTCTCAGAGACATCCACAGCATTAGTACTGACTGGCGATTGATCTAAATTTATTAAACTAACTCCTTCGTCTGTTTCTTTTAACTTGTCTTTCCCGCTTACGGGTTCCTTAGGCTTTATTAGTTCCCTGGGAATACATTCCAATGGCTGATACCCGATACCACCTTTGCCCATAGTACTAGTCCCTGTGAATTACTTTGGTAGCTCGGACACACTTCTGCTTTAATTTACCTGTCCCTCTCACTATTCTCTAATTTGCTACTATTTAGAAGTGTATCGTCAATCTGTACGGCCATATTCTCATCATTCAAGTACAACGCTATCCCATTTAAATAGTCTTTTAGCAACCCCTTACTATTAATTTTAATTGTTTTGAAGTCTATATTATTCCTCCTAACTTTCGTATCCAAGGGATACGAGGAGAAATGACCTTTAAACTTTCCATAGGTTGAGCTTCATCGAGTATCATATTGTCTAATAGAAATAAAGAAAGGGTCAAGAGTAGATACGGTAGTATGATTTTAATATACCTAACGCGTTTCGGCATTACGCCATCATCGGAGGTTACAAAACTACGAGTTGTTAAGCTGGCCCGGCCAGGTATTTATACAGAACGTGCTTGTTACAATAACCAATAGGGGGACTTTATACAAAATAAGGGCGGTGGGTGGATAGAAATAGAATGAAGAGAAAATGAGATGTTGCCTTGATGCGCGGACCTCATAGAGAGCTAGTTTGGGCGACGTGCGGTATTGTTCTTTGTTCGTGCGTCGGCGTCTATGAGTATCTGCAGTGTGTCTTCGCGTTCGAAATAAATCTGGTTGTTGAGTAGTGTCGTCGTTTCAGTTTGTCTTCGCTTCTTGATCTCCATTTCTTCTCGTAATAGGATTTTTGCTTTGTTCTTGTTCTGGCTGGTCCAGATGATTGACATGCATTTATCGATGTCTACCATCCTATGTTTGTTTCTTATGAGGTGTGCCGTGTATGCGGAGGAATTATCACCTTTGGTCCATGAGTATCTATGTTCTCTAAACCTGGTGTAGAAGGAGCGAGCGGTGGATCCTATATAGACCGCATTGCAATCGGGGCATGACAGCTGGTAAACGCCTGCCTGTTTGTATATGTCATTGTCGGTAACGATCTTCTTTGGGTTGAACAACCTTTGGTTGTTATGTCTCGTCCTGAACGAGGTTCCGAAGCCTTCATCTCTGAATATTTTAGCGAGTCTATATGCTTCAGGCCCAAAGTAGGTCAATGTGACAAAATCCGTGGGTTGTTCCGTACGATCTGATGGATGCTTGATGGTGCGTTTGACTTTGTTGAATATTGATGTTGTTATCCTGTCTGGGAATCCATTTAGGCGGGCAAGTTGGTAGGTGGTGGCAATTTCATATTTTTTGGCGTCATTGCTGATGGGATAGGTGAGTGCCCTTCTAAAACTGTGTTTGATGGCTGCAGTCTTGTGTTGGGCGGGGTGGTTGGAGGTATATGGGATAATATTGGCGGCAGTGGAAGGTTTTCTAAATATTGAGAAATCTAACCTTTGTGTGGATCTATGTATGTTGATATCGAGGAAGCTTATGGTCTCGTCCTTCTCGCATTCCATGGTGTAGGTCATAGCACTATGTGAGTTGTTGAAGATTTTTAGAATGTCGTCAGCACTGGCCCGTTGTTCGTCGAAGATAATCAGAGTATCATCGACGTAGCGTCTGTTGAATATGATTAAGGAATCTTGGATTAGTTTGTCGATTAATGGTTCTTCAATGTGCTGCAGGAAGGCCTCTGATGCTATGGCACTTATTGGTGATCCCATAGCGATTCCTTCGGGGATGGTGAAGAATTCGTCGTTAAAGCTGAAGTAGTTGTGGCTCTGCAGTAGTTTGAGCAAAGAGATAATATCGGCGCATTCGTTAGGGTCCTTATTTGTCTTGTCCAGGTTTTGTTGGATTACTTGTATGGTCTCGGCGAGTGGTATGTTGGTATACAAATTGGTGATATCAAGTGATATGAGCCTCATATGTGCATTGATTTGTAGCGTTTCTAACTGGTTAAGTAGCGAAATGCTGTTTTTGACGGAGTATTTGTTGTTTAGCGGGTAATTAGTGGCGAGCCATGTGGATGTTTGTTTGGCAATATAGTAAAAAGTGGCCTTTTGGCAATTGACGATTGGACGGATGGGATTACCTGGCTTGTGGATCTTGATTTGAGCACGTAATTTCGGTGGTTGTGGATTTCGGGCTATCGATTTTGTAGCGATTTCTTTTATGCAGGCCAATTTAGGTTTTGTATTGTTGCTTTAGTTTGGTTGGCATACATCTTTGTCGGGTCCTTTTTGAGTTTGGTAAAGTGGTTGTCTTCTATGAACTTGTAGACTTTATTATTGTAATCCTCTTTGTGAATGATAACAGTGGCTTTGCCCTTGTCAGCCTGGGTAATGATGGCGTCGTTTTCTTCGAGCTTGGTTCTGACATTTTTAGCAATATTGAATGTTGGGTTATTCGGTCGGTTAATGGATTTACGTAGTTCATTGTTAGCTAATATTCGGATCCGTTGTTTATCTGTGGGTTTGACACGTAGTAGTGCGCGCTCTATATCTATGGCAAGTTCGGATAAATCGTCTACGCACTGTGGTCTGGTATTATTGAATTTTAGACCTTTGTGGATTAGATCAGTTTCTGTTTCATTGAAGCCAATGTTGGTCAAGTTGACTACCTTATTATGGAATTCAAAGCTCCTGACCTGGTTTGTGGTGTCCTTATCTTTGAGTTTGTCGAGTTTGGCGGCCATATGGTTGTACTTCTCCGTTTTCAATTTATGGATTTTGTGTTGTATTGCTTCTTTTGTATCGAAGTATACCGTCCTTGTGAGATATTGGGAAAGCTTCAGGTCTAGGGACATGATGCACTTGTTGCGGCGGTCCTTCTTGTGGCATAGGGTGCGAATTTCTTCCGTGATCCTTCGTCTTTCGGCGTATGTTTTAGTTCGCTTTGCGGCGGATGAGCGGTCTTTGATTTTGATGATTGCATACCTGGGTGTGATTTTTCGTTGTAGTCCCCCTATTGGTTATTGTAACAAGCACGTTCTGTATAAATACCTGGCCGGGCCAGCTTAACAACTCGTAGTTTTGTAACCTCCGATGATGGCGTAATGCCGAAACGCGTTAGGTATATTAAAATCATACTACCGTATCTACTCTTGACCCTTTCTTTATTTCTTTAAACTTTGCATTTCCATTGGGAATAGCGCGGACCACCTCTTGTAAGAATTCGAACTGGGTTAACTCAGCCATCATTTCCAGCTTATGAGCTAGTTCTAAAGCCTCAGATTGCCGAATCCACTTCACTTCGCCCGTTTCCCTTATAATTCTTTTATAATCATTGCATAACTTTGCCATATCTTTTTCTTCCTGCGTTAACTCGCGCCCACTCCCTTCTGAGTTTCCCAGCTGCTTTCTCTCTAACGCAACCTCCTCTTCCGAAAAAAGGTTTTCCATAGCTAAAGCCATGACATCAGTAGCTTCATTGTCTAGGAGTTCATCTTCTTTCCATTCCATGACTCCACAATAAGCTTCGCGCTTACCTCCAATTTCGATACAATCTGCATTCATATTATCTTTAATGCACCCTTTCCCTTTTTCCCGTCCTTTTTTCGAACGCGAGCTTTCCTGCTTACTTTCCTGATAGGCTCATTGGCCCATCCTTCTGCGAGTTGCCTACATTCCCACTTTCAACTTAACTTATCATATGTTTCAGTTTCTGAGAGGTAACATTCAATTGCTTCCTCCCTGTACCTACTTTGCTCATCGGAAACATCTGAACCATTCTCCGAAAACGTAGGACCATTCATCCAATTGATGGTCTCCTCATACAACTCCTCAGCTTCTGTTTATCCACAGTTAGCCAAATGCAGTTTTGCATGATACGGCAAAGTATGCAATAAACATTCGAGAATTAATTCCGAATCTGTAACCTTATTCGCCTTCATTAACTTTCTAAAAGCCTCAATACGCGCTTCAATAGGACCTTGTCTATATTCCATATTAATAGCTTTATTAATAATTTTCTTAGACCCTCTCTTCCGTCCTTTCTCTGTATACGCTTGACCCTCTACTTTTTTCCCCTATTAAACCTGACTGGCTTCCTCCAAAGCGACTATACGAGGTCTGTTCAAAAAATACATAGACTGTTTGAATTGCGCGGGCCCTGTTGGTCCCAATCAAAATCGCTTGGTGTCGCCATCTTCTGACAGATCCGCTGATTACAAGGCAGTTTTTTGATTGCAAATATCAGTATTGGTTGATTAGCTACGCGATTGTTTGTGAAGTGTGGTTTTTCTCGTTTGGCGGATTTTTAGAATGAGTGACTTGAACGAGCAAAGAGTTGCTGTGAAATTTTGTGTTAAACTCGGAAAAACTGCCACTGGACGAGTGGAAAAGGCCAGAAATGTGGACGAGAGGTGACTGGTTGTTTCATCACGACAACGCTCCAGCCCATTTAGCCCTCAGAACTCGAGAGTTTTTGGCCAAACACTCGATCACTGTTCTTCCTTACCCACCCTACTCACCTGACCTCGCTCTTTGTGACTTCTTCGTGTTTCCCAAACTCAAAAGACCTTTGAAAGGAAGGAGATTTGAGACGATTCCCGACATAAAGGCAAATGCGACGAAGGCGCTGAAGGACATCACAAAAGAAGCGTTCCAGGACTGTTTCCAAAAGTGGAAACACCGTTGGGATAAGTGTGTGCGTCGGGGAGGAGAGTACTTTGAAGGGGACCCAGAAGTGTAACTTCTGAATAAAGTATATTTTGTTTTATGACGTCAGTCTACGTATTTTTTGAACAGACCTCGTATATCGTACTTAATGGCTAACTTTTCTTACCACCATTGACGAATTTCACCCTTTTACCACTCCCAGCTAGCGCCTCACCCTCACAGACCAGATTCAGTTCCTTGTCTGTAACCTCCAGATGAAGCTCCAACCTGCTCAACACAAGGAAAAACCTATAGAAGATAGAGAAAACGGACAGAGAGAGAAAAAAAAATCATTAACAATTTGAGTAGCGCTTAAGGTTTGTTGTGGAAGCGTACGGGAATCCCCCTCATGCCATGTGCTGTTTGCAAGTAATTAAAAGTATTACGAATACTGCCCAATTACTGCTAAGTATACCCAGAGGAATAAGCCGTGTCAGGATGGAAAGGAGGGATAAACAAGAATTTAAGATTCGATAACTTTAATACACTTGAAAAGTACAAGGTGATTATAATTAAAGTCCCTTTGTAAAAATGCTATAAAAAAACAACCATGAGTCCGAATGACTTCAAATTTGGACTGAGCATTCTTGAAGAAGGGGCATTTGATATGGGATAAGAAAAAAATAGTTCCAAAATTTATCACTAGATGGCGCTGTAAGCGGCATAACGGAAGCGGATTCAGCTAGAAGTGACATTTTGAATTGAAATACGACGGCTTTGGCATGAGTTGTTTATGGCATGATGTTTTTACATTAAAGTTGGTCAAGGAATGCAATTGACACTAAAACAAGTTAAACATGATTTTTTTTTTATTATACAGTACAGTATTAGCAAAAAATCAACTGTACCGGTCAATGAACATGATTGCTTCGGGTTTGATGATGGAAAACATGACTTTCAAGTCATTTAACAGTTGTGGCACTGTTAGTGCAAAGCCCATCCACCACGGCAAGGTCGTACCACATCGGATGGGAAAAATCGGTTTTTAATTGTCCTTGGGCCAAAAACCGCATAAAAAGCACATGATGATTCGGTTTTTAATTGTCCTTGGGCCAAAAACCGCATAAAAAGCAACAATGGAAACGCCTATTAATTATCTCGGGACTTGCGCAAGACATGTTCAATATGCTGTCCACCATTTTCCTCCACAAGTTTTAACCGATAAACAGCATGTTCCACAACAGACCGGAGTGTCTCCGGGGTCACGTTGTGAACGTGGTGCGTAATCCGAGCCTTCAATTCCGCTAAATTTGCAACTGGGCCACTGAACACATGATTTTTAAGGTAACCCCAGAGCCAGAAGTCACAAGGATTGAGGTCCGGTGATCTTGCAGGCCAGGCTCTCGGAAAATGACGGCTGATAATTCTATCATCTCCGAAATGTGTCTTCAGCAGTTGCTTCACTGGCTTTGCAATGTGCGGAGGAGCGCCATCTTGCATGAAAATTATTCTATCCACGCATGCATGCTGTTGAAGTGTTGGAATTACCTGGTTGCGTAAAAGACACGCATACCGTTGACCATTGACTGTACAGGTAACGGGACCCGCAGGACCCACTTCCTCGAAAAAAAATGGCCCTATAATCAATGATGCTGTCATCCCGCACCACACAGTTACCTTTGCAGAATGAAGCGGTATTGAAACACATGCGAAAGGATTTTCCGTTGCCCATATCCTGCAATTTTGTGTATTGACAACGCCGTGGAGATAAAAATGGGCTTCGTCTGTCCACAAGATGTTCCATGGCCATTCATTGTCCACTTCCATGCGAGCTAGAAATTCTAAAGCAAACGTGTGTCTAATTGGCAGGTCAGCAGGAAGTAACTCCTGAACATGGGTAATTTTATAGGGATAACAATGCAGGATATTGCGTAAAATTTTATTGACCGTGCTCACAGGCATGTCTAAAGTTCGGGCAATTCCCCGTGCACTGCACGTTTGCACACCACTGTTCGACCCTTCCTCTAATGCTTCAGCCACATCTTCTACTGACGTCAAAGCAACTGCTTTCCTCCCTCTGCCAGATTTCACTGCAAAGGAACCTGTCGCTTCGAATTTTTTAATCATACACCTCAGAGCCTTTGCAGACATCGGACCACATCCTTTTTTCATTCCCTTTAATACCCGAAATTTCTTTAAAGCTGCTATGGCAGAGTCGCCATTCTTGTAAAAGAGCTTCACAAGCAGAGCGCGATCCTTCATTGACAGACCCATGGCAAGCTGCTGAGATACAAATATGACGAGAACGCCATGAGGCCTGCGTTTTTATAACACATGCAATGTCTCATGCGCATGCGTATCTTTCAATTTGCATAGTACAAATCCTCCTAGGCATAATATGCCGCTTACAGCGCCATCTAGTGATAAATTTTGGAACTATTTTTTTTCTTATCCATATCAAATGCCCCTTCTTCAAGAATGCTCAGTCCAAATTTGAAATCATTCGGACTCATGGTTGTTTTTTTATAGCATTTTTACAAAGGGACTTTAATTATAATCACCTTGTATATTAAGTATCATATAAAATATCAGTCACTAATTAGACTGCGGATGACACTAATGGGTTAATTATATAATTACTTGAACTACAATTCAATAAATGTTTACTCTTTTTTCTTTAATCAATTGAATAACTTGCAGCTGATGGGGGGAATAGGCGTCCAGTGGTCAAACTGCTGGTCCAACCAGCGATACTCATGGGCGTCCGATGATGAAAATAATGGCAGTTAAATTGTTGTGAAGGCCACCATCACCCTGGAGAATGGAGACCTTAGAAGGTTTGTCAACGAGAGGGGCCAACCTAGGGTATGAACAAATATAAAGGATTAATATTAATTCAGCACTCTGCCCAAACCCCAACTCCCAAATGTTGTAATATATCCTATATCCACTACGTAATGTCTATTCTTAACTACATTGAATTCCTACCCCACGCTGGAGCTTCCCGAGCCAAACGCGGCTCACCGCCCGAGATCTCATTAAGCGAGCGCGCACCTGCAAAAGCTGGATGGTCCACGGGGGCTAGCGGGAATCCCTCTCGTCTTAGGACCTCGTCTCGTCCGAGCTTCTCTCCTCCTCGGAATGGAATGGAGTCGACGCCTCGGGTTCCAGAACAGAAGTCGCACTTTCTCTCGATGAAGCCGACGTCAGCACGCTATCGGCGTCCAACGTGCCTACGCTTAGCAAGTCAAGCTTAACGGCGTCACTCTCGGTAGATGCTAACATTCGCTGGCTGGGCCTAAATTATTTCTCCCGGCCTCCAAATGCACGCGACCAATTAAAGTTCATCATTAACTTTATATACTACACGGCTAAAAGTTCGGTCACTACTCTTATGGGCCACGTTCAATGGAGTTCTTTTGTCACTTGCATAAGGCGATTGTTCATTAGTAAAAAGTCTCTTCCCACCTGTGTATTCACTCTGGCGATATCCCAGCAGAATTGACGGCGGCCTACCAACATAGACGGCTCGCGGCTCCTTCGACTTTCGCTGCGTAGCTTTCTTACGGGTGTCATACTTAAAGTCGAGCGTACATGCTTGAGACGGCTCCTTCTTCTTTCTCCTGTCTTTCATTCCTTTCCCCTCTCCAGCACGCACATTTCGTTTCCTCGCTTCTTTCCGACCGCTCCCTTTCGTTTCCAATTCCGCTCTGTAATTTCTTTCTCTTTTGAAAATAACCGGGTTTTTTTACTCCTCTCTGATTGGTCGCTCTCTCTTCTGTCGTCACTTCCACGCCATGACGTAATTTCTCTCTCCTCCGGAATCTCCTATTATCTGGAGGAGGCTGGAGCTGATCTCTCTCTCTTTTGAGAAATCTGGTGATATGACAGGGGGTTTGTTTGATTGTTTGTGTCTTATACAAATCTGCAGTTATATTCCGATCTTGATGAAATTTTGCTTACTTGACCTTCAAAGCATGAGGAAGATCACTGTCTACCTCAGATTTCGCAAAAATAATAATTATTGATAAAAAAAAAATCGATATTCATGGTTATGGCAAGGCATATTAATGAGAAATATCTCATGACCAAAAATGCAAGGCAAAGTCTGTGCAACAATGCTTATCAACAATTGTATCTACTTGCAATTCACAAACACTCTGCATGGGCCAACAATATATATCTCATGACCAACACTGCAAGGAAAATTTTGTGCAACAATATCTATCAAGTATGGTGTCAACACGCAATGCACCAACACTAATGACGTATATTAAAGATAGACTCCGAATCCTATTGTTAACAGCGGAAAAAAGTGAAGCAAATTGAGCCATGACAGTTCTGGGCAGGAGTGAGCCGTGGAGTAATTAGCTGTCTGGCTGCTTTGTTTTTGAAGATTTTGGGCCCGAGGAATAATTAATTCAAAACCATTCTTCAAACTTGTTCTGCAAACAGACAAGAAAAAGGATCAGGAATCATTTTCCACAAATATAAATCAAAAATACGTAACTAAAATGAAAATACGTTACTGAAAAACAATCGAAACGAAATTGAAATTGAAACCATGATCGAAAAATTGTTTATAAAATATAATAAAATACTTCAAATACAAAGTAAACGAAAAGATAAACTTATCACTCCGTGATCGGCGTGTGAAAGAATTATTAATCAGCTACTCTCGTGTTTAGCCATGTGTTTTGCATCATCTTCATTCACTTTCAGCCATGACAGTTCTGGGCATGGAGCTTCCCAATTTGCTTCAAGTTACAACAATAGGATTCGGAGTCTATCTTTAATATACGTCATTGACCAACACTATGCAAGGATCAACAATATATATCTCATGACCAACAATGCAAGGCAAAGTTTGTGCAATATAGTTAAGTTTCAATTTGTAACAATGCATAGAATTCCTGTTATTCAGGCTTTTCTTAGAGAGTTCTTAGTACTTAACAATTTGTTGAAAAACTTTAAAAATGATCAGTAACTGGAGATAATGGAGAGTTAGCAGACCATTGAGAAAGAGTGGATAGGCGACAGAGGAAGCACTCCTTTAGCTCCGTGCTGTAACGAGCAAATGGTAAGCAAGTAAATAGAAGAATAAGCAACCGCTAGACTACACAAAGTGATGAAAGGCCAAGATTTGCTTCAAGACATCGAGAGAAGAGTGGCAATTTCAACAACATCAAGTGTCCTCTAAAGTAAGATTAAGTGAGTAAGAAATTATTTAAACTAGCAGTGGCATCTTTGGAGAGCCTTAAAAAATTTTTTTTCTAATTTTCATTAAGAATTTTTACTGTATTATATCTAAGCGTTTTCATGTGTTTATTTTTAAGATATTGCAAAAATTAATCCAAAATAAAAAAAGACCGAGCCGGGGTTGTCACCTAGCTTATTTGGTAGCATAGCAGATCCAAACAACATTTCATAAAAATACATTTTGACTATATCTTGTGTGATTGACTATATTCATGGGAATATCTGGGAAACTGAGATGTTGATAATGCAATGATTGAACGTTCGTTTCTAAGAATTATTAATAATGAGCATAAAATGATGATGCAGTAAATAAGGCAGC
>JAHWFO010052261.1:410230-424140 GCA_023313115.1 Rhysida immarginata | reverse complement strand
CGCGAACGTTTTTCTTTTAACGATGCTTTTTAGCTTATTATCGGAGTATGGATTATTTCCAGCAACAGATGGTGCCTCTGGCTGCTTGCCAATAGAGTGCCTTTATAACCAGAGTGTGGCCATACGCGGGACAGTCTTCTATTGGTTGTTCATTGTCACGTGCTATTTTCTGCCATGTTGTGGAGGTAGATGTTTTTTGTAATTTTAAAAGTTTTAAAAGATTTAAGTGACCAAAAATGCCTTCTGTGCTGCAGTCGGGTGTTCTAATCGCTCTGATGATAGTTTTATAATGAAACGTTTGCCTCGCGATTCAGAAAGACGATCCATTTGAGCTGCAAAAACAAAAAGAGTAAAGTGGAAACCTTCGGACAATAGTTACCTTTGTGAGGTTAGTAAAAATCAAATGTTTCGATATATCGTATTTATTTAACTATAATTTCCTAAAACACCATAGTTTGCCTCCAATTTCTCCCCGAACATCTCCCAGGCCTTGGCTTTAGCTGTTGATACTGTCTTTGCTGCTGCTTTTCGCGCCTCGGTGTAATGCACTCGACTCGAAGTTTACTTATTTGCAAGCCTTAACAAATAGGCTTCCTTCTTTGCCTTGACAGCTTCTTGGACTTCACCGTTACACAATGCAGTCCTTTCCTCACCGCCCTTCGCCACACTCAGCCGCTTACGACCACAGCACAATGCAGCCAAAGTAATCTCAGCAGTTTTAAACAACTGCCACTCCTCTTCAACAGTACCACGATCACTAGGTAGTTCTTTGAAACTTGAAGATATGTTATCTGCAAAGGTCTTCCTCGCAGCTTTATCCTCCAATGCCTCCCATTTGATTTGTCTGAACCTAGTATTTCGCTTAGTTGGCATGGATTCAGAGAACCGCAAAGTGCAGACAACGAGGTGGTGATCTGTTTATGGTTCCGCCCCTCTTCTCACACGAGTATCCAACACTGATCGGAATAAGTCAGCTGATACGATTACAAAATCAATCAGTGACTTCTGGTCCATTGCATCCCTGTACCAGGTATACTTATGGACATCCCTGTGCTGGAAGGTGTTTGTGATGGAAAGTCCATAGTTGCAACAGAGATCCAACTAGCACCTCCCAATCGCATATAAATCGGGGTCACCATTCCTACCAATCACGCCTTTCCACGTTTGGTCATCAGCCCCTACGTGTGCATTGAAGTCGCCCATCAGGATGACAGAATTTGCAATCTCTCTCCTGCTAAGAGCAGCATCAACTTTATCTAGAAAAAGTGGGTACTCTGTGACCGCATTCGGAGCATATGCAGCAAATAGAGGGAGAGACCGTTTCCCTATCTGAAGCCTCAGGAGACACAGTCTTCCACCTAAGCGGGTCCAATCTGCAACATAATCTGCCAGCCGGGGACAAGTGAGTATCCTCACTCCCGCCTGGGCAGTCATGTTAGGGTCGACACCAGAGTAGAAAAGCTTCCACCCTCCTTCTAAGTCTACAGTTTCAGATCATGGACGTTTCGTAGAGGTAATACCTATGATATCAAGTCGATACCGTTTGGCTTCCTCCACTAACTCTGATTCCTTTCCTGTCATGGAGAATACGTTCCAAGTGCCGATTGACAGCACCCGATCCCGTTGTCGCTTTACCCATTTCTCCTCCTGGGTAAAGGCATGCGCTGCCCCCGACCATTTCCCCAGGCGCATAGCAAGGGCACTGGTGGGGCTTCTCGGAGGCATTGCTCCGAGATAACAGTCGGGAGACTGTCGACTATTTTTCGAACGAGAGCCTCTGCCTAACTCCCCAACGCGGGTGAGTTTAACCTGCCCCACACCCGATGCAGCATGAATTCACTCATTCGTCGACATCATGAGATATATGTTTGTTTGGATACTCTTCGTCTCACTACTCAACCATGACCTTTCTGATAAGGGTGACCCTAAAGTAGCAGTGCTACAACCAGCATAGCTCACAGAATCCCTGAAGCACCCAAACCCCTGACCCACGGTAAGGGGGCATCCACTCAGGGGTGGATGCCTCCGTGGAAAGAAGTCTCTTTCATCACAAACTATTAAGAGTTCAGATGGGAGGCTTCTGAAAACGGAGGAGAGCATATTGCATAGGTGGAAGGAATACTTTGCATATCTTCTTAATCCGGTGACAGCAACAACTCAGGCACATGAGGTGCACCTTGGAGCGGAGAATAGTCACGGTAGTATCACTGAAACAGAAGTCAGATGGGCAATTAAGGCCCTGAAGACCGGCAAAGCTGCAGGTGATGATGAAATCCGGTCCGAGATGTTAAAGGCCTTAAATCAGATGATATCCTGTGGCTGACTCGAGGGTGTCAAGTTACCTGGATATCTGGACAGGCCCCTAAGCAATGGCAGACAGGAATTGTGATCCCTATCTTCAAAAAGGGAGATCAGAAAGGTTGCAACAACTATCGAGGCATATCTTTGCTCAGCATTCCTGGGAAAGTGTACGCTAAGTGTCTGGAGAATAAAAGTCCGGAAACAGTCGACTCCAAACTGTCGGGGGAGCAGTGTGGTTTCCGACCTGGCTGAAGCACGACGGATCACATCTTTGCTCTGAGGCAAATCTTTGAGAAATCCTGGGAGTATGCAAAAGAGGTCTACACTTGCTTTGTGGACCTCGAAAAAGCATATAGGATAGGCAATTACTGGTTGCTATCATGTCTCTGTACGAAAGCTCTGAGATGTGTGTCCGGATAAATGGCATTAAGTCAAGACAATTCACCGTGGGTGTTGGACTCCGCCAAGGGTGCGTACTGTCGCCCCTCTTGTTCATTATCTTTATGGACTGGATAGACAGGGGCAGCCGAGGCGACGAGCGTGTTTGTGTGGGCGACTGCCTGGTGGAAAGGTTGCTCTTTGCTGAAGACCTTGTCCTCCTTGGGTCTTCTCGCACGAACCTTCAGCATGCACTAGACAGGTTTGCAGCCAAATGTGAAGAAGCTGGGATGAACATCAGTGTGGCTAAAACCGAAGTTCTGCTCCTTTCAAGACAGCCCGCTCAGTGCGCTCTCCATGTTAGGGGATCCTCATTGAGACAGGTGGAGAAATTCAAGTATCTCGGGATTGCATTCACGAGTGTTGGACGACAGGAGAAAGAATTGGATGCTCGGATCGGTGCAGCAATCTGTGTCAGACGTGAACTGTGGCGATCCGTGGTAACGAAACGCGAGCAGGGTAACAAAGCCAAGCTCTCCGTCTTCAAATCTATCTTTGTCCCCATTCTCGCCTATGGTGACGAGGCTTGGGTAATGACCGAAAGAGTGCGATCGCGGGTACAAGCGGCCGAAATGAGATTTCTGAGAGGTGTGGCAGGTATTACCCTACTAGATAGAGTGTACAGCAGCACAATAAGGGAATCTTTAGGTGTTGAGCCGCTACTTCTCCGCATTGAGAGATCTCAGTTGCGCTGGTATGGCCACGTAATACGGATGCCGCAAACTAGTCTTCCTAGGCAGTTGCTATTTTCCAAGCCGGTGGGTAAGAGACCAAGGGGTCGGCCTAGAACCAGGTGGCTAGACTACATGGAGAATCTGGGTTCGAGTCGCTTGGATATTACCAGGGAGGACATGTGCCTGATGGCAAAAGATCGCGATCGCTGTAGATTCTCCATAGGGCTGCTGCCCCCGCGACCCTAACGGATAAGCGGGTTTGAAAAGTAAGTAGATTCCTGAAAGACCTAAATTTGTGGGATCGTATTATACACGAGGATAATATTAGCGCTGCAATGACCGGCAATGGGAGTGGGGGGGGCGGGGTCAAACGAACTTCGGTCTGACGGATTTCAAACGAAATTAGCGTATAATATACATCACAGTACATTAGTTATACAGTTTATACTATGTTGAGTTCATTTTACGTTATCTTAATTCACTTTTTGTTTGAATTTCCCCTCGTTTAAAGCTAAAACGAAAATAATTTCTCAAAAAGATGGCAACTTCAAAACTGCTTCGATCTGACAAATTCGCGTTTTGTCCTGTTGCTTTCCTTCCGATCATATGAGAAAGAAGTTAACTATTTTTGCGAGAACATGTGATAATGAAGTTAAGTATTGTTGATTTTAAAGTAAATTTTCTTCTGATTTTTAAAAGAAACATGTGGATGAAGATCAGTGGGAATAACATTTTGAGTCGACGGAAAAGCTTTTGGTGTTAAAAAAAAAAGAAACTAATTTTAAAGAACAGAAAAATATGGAGAGGAAATTATGATAGCAAATGTATGGCAATGCATACCACATTGTCATGAAATTAACTTTTCAGTTTTACGTATTTAAAATTTCATTTGTTGTTGTTAAATTTATTTAAAAATTCAGTCAATAAATTAGCCTTTTTTTTTTCTTCATATAAGCTTCTCTATTTTATTTCGTTTTTTTTTTTCAGTAACGAAAAATTGTCATTTTGTAATAATTCCTTGATTTATTCTTTAAATATATAATGTTAATAAAAATTTCGATAAAGTGAATATTAATTATATTTTAAAAAATTGTGACATGATTAATAATGAAATAATAAATGGGAAGAAACGGAAAAATGGGAAGAAACAAAAAATGGGAAATAAAACAAAAAATAAATTTTAATTTACATTTTTCAGTTTATTGTTTTATCTAATAATTTAAAGTGGACTTTTATTTTCGATTTTTTAATTTACTCTATTAATTCGAGGTTTTTTTAATGCCAAAAGTGCCAAATTTCTTGTTTCTGCTACACTAATCTATAGACAGATTGGACACAACGTGGCTGTCTGGCCCATGAAGGAAGGAACTAAGGAGGTGAAACTCTATTTCTGTATTACGTATTTTGGACTTCCGTTTATGTGGCGACATCTGCCCAACGGTCCGAGAACTAAACTACCCATAATGCATTACTCATTAAACAGTTGACTATTCATTTCATGTTTTCTTTCTCCGATTGCTTTTCAGTAATTGCGAGGGAAATTTTTACTTTTAATTTTAAACAAATTAAGTGTATGAATTTAACAAATTATCCATAATTTTATCCCTTCAATATTTAAAGAGGTTTTATTAGTTCAGTTTCTTAATGCGAAAATAGAAATTATTAAAAAGAAGTTATTTAATTGAAATAATTAAAAAGAATATGTGTAAATAAAAAAAAAAATTCACTTCAAACAAATCCAATTTATTACAGTAAGGACATAAAAAATTTACTTATTATTATTACAAGAACAGTGGAGTAATAATTGTAAAAAAACAAACAAACATGGTTAAATACAATATTCTAGTCTACAATTCTAAATAGTGTAAATATTAAGTACATTTTGTTGTAAGATATTTAATACATGAAGTAATATTTACCTTCCATATAATACTAGAATATAAAAAATTAATATGAGGTATAAATTATAATATCATAAGGATAAATATTTGTATTGTTCAAGGTATTACTAAAAATAAATTAATAAAGAATAATAAGGTCATATTTAAAATTAATATAAATATTTGATAAACATCAATAATACATCAGAAGATGTTTGGTTTAGATATAACAAATGTAAATACAATAATGAAGTTATACATTAAATATACAGTAAAAATTAAAAATGTGGGCATATTCCACTCCAAGAGTGTTGATAATGACTTCAATGGTAACATGTCAATTTCAATTATTTTATATAGTGAATTCATGTAATTATTTATTATTATACAGGGCGATTCAAAAGTTACAATGTAGTAGTGCATTTCTTTTGCTTCAATTCTTCATGAATTGTTAAAAGTTCTCTCGCATTAATTATTTATTCTCTAAATATTCTGAATTGGTAGTTACACTTCCAAGGTAGAATATCCCCCTAGTCCTCTTATTTAATACAGGATGATCTAAAAGTTATTGCGAGCAGATGCCACCTCCGACCAGCCTCTGCACAGCAACTTTTGAATCGCCTTGCACTTAACCTAGATGACAAGCATATATAAAGCATGAATTAATACTCAATTTCCATTTGTATTTAATAGCATTTTTTTCACTATACCTTGACAAACCATTAAACAATTCACAATAATTAAGACAATTAGACATATGCAAAAGAATTCAATAATTAAGGTAAATAACAATTCTGTGATACAGACAAATACGTCGAACATGCTTGGACTATATTTTGACAATGGTTTCAAGCAAATTATGTTCTTATGTATGTTTTGTGTTTAATATATTTTGCATTTATTGTAATTATAAAAACAAATGAACTCAATGTTATTTTATTAATTGTGGTCTGGATAGAAACACTAAAGAAATAAACTTTTTAACATTTCTGAATAAAGTTCTCATTAACATTCTTTCCAAAATTCCTAAACTCCATATTAAGACTTTACTTTCCAATATGTCCTTAGAGTCATAAACAAACGAAGTTCTAATTTAGCATAGATTAAAATAATTTACACTGGTTGTTAAAAATAATTCAATTTTTCTTTAACCCATTGCTTAGAGGAAATAGTGAAAAAATTTGATATTGAAGATTTCACACACACATAGAATTCAAACATTGGTAATAATGGCAGTGTTCATTTGCCAAAAATATGATTCTGCAGATTTACCAATTGCTTTAAAATGAGTTAAGATTTCTTGTGGGAATCCATATTATCTTCCTGACTGGTCAAAACGTTTTGGTGTTCTTCACAGTTGTGATGAACTAAGAATTTCTTAGCCATGTAGCCAGAGATATAGTAAACTGCACTGGCTTTTTCTACATTAATTTCATTCCTCCGCCCCCCTACCCCAGCAGCATCCTTAGTTGATGTAATAGCTATGGGATGTTCTTTGCACATAATGAAATCTCTTATATTAAATATTCCTGATCATCTTCAGAATTTGTGGATGGTGATAATTTGGTTTTGTTTATAAGAAGTGTTTCAAGGAATTTTTTAATTGGGAAACTGACAGATATAAATTGCCTCCTCCTTTTTGGTAAATTGTGGAGATAGTATTTTCTGAAACATCTTGATTGAAATGCCTTGTGATAATTTTTACATTTAATCCAATGTTTTTTTTTAGAATATTAATAAGTTCTATTGTTTTCAACAATTTTGTCTAAGAATGCATCTCCACTTGCAAAAAAGTAACCAACTGATAGCTTCCAATCCTTTGTAAGGCTTCTGATCATGACCAAGTTCACTAGTTCTTTCATTATAATCAAAATCTTCAAAACCAATTATTAAGTCTTTTTATTTTTATGTAACTTAAATTGATAGTCAACTTCATTTAAAGATATACAATACAGATCAGTTTTTCACTCTTTTTCATTTGGCTAGCATTGATTTGTAAATTTTTAATAACTTTTTTATTAATTAAGTGCATGTTATGTACCCATGAATGCAGAGACACTAAAAGTCAGGTCAGGTTAGAGTTTATCTTTTTTCTCTATAAACATGTAAACATGAAAATAGACTCAAAGAGCAAAGCTCTTTTCTACAATTTGCCAACATATCCCTTATTTCTTAATTTTTTAAGCCATTTTAAATGAGTGATAACTAATTGTAAATAAATAGAAATAAACTTCTGGAGTTCCACTTGACTACATTTTAATCAACTTTTTGTGGTCAAGTGAATTTTGTATTTCCTGTTTCTTCAAATTAATTCTAAACTTTTACAACATATAACTTTAAAAACTTGAGTGATCTCTACAACACAGATCATCTCTGAAGTGGGAGTTTTCAAAATTGATTTTAGTTTTTCTCAAATTAAATTTTGATCTATACAATCTATTCCTTGTCGATTTTAATGGATAAATAAAAGATCTTTTCTTCTTTTGTACACTGGATGTTGGACAGCTGGGTTTCTGTGGCATTAATGGTGCTGAGGCAGGCACTGACTCTTCATGCTGCTCTAGAGAATAAAAATTTAGTATTATTCAGTTATATTTTATCTGGAGTGATAATATGAATTATTTCTTTACTTAATATTTACTATTTATAGATAGACAACTCTAAAAATAATAAAAGAATGCAATATGGAATAACATTTACCTTGAAAATTAGTATTACACATGGTCTCTGAGTTCTTGTTCTAAATGCAGCTCTTCGAAATTATCATTACAAGGTACTGTGAATTTTATATAAATATTAATTCAATTTGTAAAAAATATTTAAAATTGCTTTTTATCTAGGAAAAATATAATAAAGGAAATGTTAATTCATTTGAGTTTAATCATCGCTTAATAATAATCACTTCGCTTTTATTCAAATTCATGTTTTATAGTTTTAACAGGTATTCATCCCGAAATAAAGCGATTGACCGTTTAGGGAACTTTTTATTTACCTCCGCACTCCTTCTAGTAGGATTTTAATCCCAGAAGTGTTGATTTTTTTCCCCTTGCTATTTTATTTTATCAATAGGTAATATGCGCGGGTAAGTGAAATAAACATATCCAGAGTTCAAGTTAACAAATGAAAGGACTTTATGTTCCTCATTCTTCCCTAATTTCCTTCACCAAAAACTTTATCGTTTCTAAAAATTAAATTCGCGTTATATTTATAAGGAAAGTTCGAAATTGAGATAAAACTTCTTAAAAGGCGGTTAATTTCTCCTATCTGATCAAAATCGCAAGCAGACTAAAAAGTATGTTTTGGAAGCATCATTATTTTTTGAAAATAGGTGAAGCGCGCATTCCCTTAACTGTTTATGACAACAAATTCAAACTTATCATGTAAACATTTATTCGCCATGCAACTTTATAATGACAGTAAAGTTTCTTAAATATTAAGCACGAAACAAACTAAACAAATTTTGAAGTTCTAATTTTGCGTAAACTAAACTCTGCAAATTTAACATAAAAACAAATATAAATTTTAAAAGCAATATTTACCTTGTTTTAACAAGTTGCATTTTGGACGAAGCCTCACGCATGTTACACCAATTCTTAATTTTCTTTCTAACATTTCATTAAAATAATAATTTCAGTTAAAATTTATACTATTCGAATGCAGTTTTCTGTAATGATGTGAACAATTATTGCCGAACTTCTATCTTTGATCCCTGAAGGCATATGAACCCGTGACATGTAGGAAAGACTCAATTCACTTTTCCGTTATTTCTCCTTAAGTGATTCGAACATGCCTATTTTAGCGCTTCATTTTCGCATCGAATAACTCTCGGACCGTTAGTGCGAGGGCGCGCCAAACCGGAAGGATGAAATTCGGACTCGAGTTTCGCTTCCTCCCTTCCTTCTTCCATGGTCTGGCCTCTCATGGCCACACTCTGGTTATAAAGTCACTCTACATATTGTCTCCACTTGCCATTGGAGTGCCTTTATAACGCAGAGTGTGACCATGAGAGGCATGGCAGCCATGTTGTGTCCAATCTGTCATAGATTAGTGTAGCAGAAAGACAAAATTTTGCACTAGTGGCATTAAAAAAAACATCGAATTAACAGAACGATTCAATAAATCGAAAAAAAGTCCTCTTTTAAATATTAAAAAAACAGTAAACTGAAAGACAGTAAATTTATTTTTTGTTTCTTCCCATTTGAACAAGGTTAACTTACTTATTATTTCAATATTAAGTCATTATTTTTTTTAATAAAATGAATATCCATCTTATCAAAATTTTTATTAAACATTACATAATTAAAGAATAACTCAAGGAATTATTAAAATAACGGATAATTTTTCATTACTGAAAAAACGAAATAATATTCAATAAGGATATAACCCACAGGAAAAAGTTCCTACTAAATGTAATAATTACGGCTTGTGAAATCTACTTACAGTAAGTTTCAGTAACAATTGCACAAGTAAACTGCAATCACACTACAGCAAAACATAAACCATACAGATTTACAGATTTTTTAAAAATATAACATCACTTTTCTCAAAAAATTCTTCCTGTGGGTTAGGTCCTTATTGCTCCAAGCCCTTCAATTGATAAGTTTATATGGAGAGAGGAAAGGGTAATTTACTGACTGAATAAAGAGAAACAGGTATTATTATAAAAGCACCTGAACAAAAATTTTTGAAATTACATATACGGTTTAAACTACACGTCTGTGAGTTACACTACATCAACAACAACAAAATACAGATGAAATTTTAATATAAAAAGATAATTTCAGACAATATGATATATATTGTCATACTTTTGCTATCACAATTTTCTCTACATTTTCTCTGTTCTTTTTTTGAACACAAGAAGTTTCTTTTTTTGAACACCAAAATTTTTCAAACGAAAATTAACAAATCGCATAATAAATTTGTTTTGTATGATGACAAGGGAATGTAAAGTTTGCAATTTTGTCACTATTTTTTAGTGTTTCTATAACAAGCTTTTTGCATTGAACATTGCTCGAGAAGAAACCACTGAAACACTGTTTCCATTTATATTTATAATACATTGACTCTGGTTTAAATCCTCTCAGCGAAACTAATTGACAAAATTTTTATTAAAATCAACAATATTATCTTTCTCTGTCATATGTTCTCACATTTCCTTCTCATGTGATCGATAAAATGCAACAGGACAGAATGCAACTTTGTCAGATCGAAGTAGTTTTGAAGTTGCCCTCTTTTTTTTTTTGGAAAAATTATGTTGGGTATTAGCTTTTGGCAATGGGAAGTTCATATAATTAATTGAATTAATGTAGTGTATAATAAACTGTATATTGTATATACTGTATAATGATGTACTGTGTTGTATATTATACGCTAATTTCGTTTGAACTTCATCAGCCCGAAGTTCATTTGACCTGCTTCCCCCCTATCCCTCCTACCCTCAACACCAATGGTTGCAGCAAGTAAAATTGTCTTCTTATACAGTCTCAAAATTTAGGTGTGTCACGTGGATTTAGCAGAGTAAGTAACAAGAGGAGGGAACGATATAAATAAGATTGAAAAAATATTTTATTGACTTATTAAAACATTTTTCTTAAAGAAAGTAATTGTATTTCAAAGTTTTTGGAATCAACTTGAATAAAGTTTTGCAGTGGAAGTTGTTTTAATTTATTCAAATTTCAAATAGGTAATGTGCAGTTCTTGGTAAATAAACTAATAGTTCAGGTACGCGTCATCAATCAGGATCAGGTAAGTATGAGTCGGTAAAGTCTCTTTCAGATGACGTAGTCCGGTAATGACGTAAGCTGGCTAGCTGAGTCGGTGTAGTAGCGGATGGGTCCCTTGTCGTCTCCAGTTAACAAGGCCTCGCCTTGGCAAGACGAACAAAGGTGGAATCCACGTTGGTCGCTGAATCCAAGTCTCACTGCGACGGAAGCTTGCTGACTTTACAGAGGAAGGCCGAAATCGTAGATGCGATCAATGATACATACTGGAAGCTATATCAGATTTGTCGGATGCTTCATTGAAGAAACACACACTAACACTTTTAGAGGTTAAAACATAGACGAGCGTGAAGATGCTGACGATCCACTGAAGCTGGACTCACTATAGCACATGGGATTTAGATCATATAGAAACACAAATATCAATCATTCTACTCGAAGCACTATCATTGACGGATGCTGAAATACACTTATAAATTCATAGAAACACATATGAATAAATCGAGCTTAAGCATCGCCTTAGAATAAATAGTATTACACCTGAGACATACATCAATGTAATAATAAAGAATGATAATCACTAGAGCACACAGCAATACACAATAACGGCCACTCTATCGTTTTCTTTACGATTCGCCGTTTATCCCGTAGCACTGGCATTTAATAGTATAATCCTATATGGTATTTAAGCATAAACTTTTGACCCACATTCAATTTCATGGATGTGGATATTAACATCACTTTACGAAAGCCGACACACACATTTCATAAATGAACAAGAATTTAACGGAGCTTGACCTAGATGAGCTGACGAAATACGAGCCGACATTGCGTTGTTGTAACACTCTGTAAATCTGCCTCGTACAACGTCCGTTGCTTAATTTCATTAATATCGAGCAGTGTCAGTTGATACTCTCATAAAACCTCCAATTTCATTCGTGAAGAACCTTCTTAATGAAAAAGGGAAGACTCCAATTACTTCCTCTCCCCTGCACCAATTAACTACGTCGTAAGTAACTAACAGTCTATACAGTTCAACTTGCAAGGAGGAATTTTGTAGGAAAATTACGGATAGGCAGTAGAAGTGCTCACTTCTTTTAAAAAGTACATAAAAGATGGCCTACCGTAATTGTGAACCAGTCCCCGATGAAATGAAATGAAATCGGCGTGCGCTGGGCTCCTTCCATTCGTTGCCGCCTCGTCTCTGCAAGTGACAGGTAGCTCAGCTGCCTGTTTTTCGCTGTCATATGGAGAACACTCCTTGTCGATTCCTTGGAGAAGTACGTCTATGGCCCGTACGGAATTATTACTCCATTCCTCGTCTCCTTCCTGTTTTCCGAGAGCTGCCTGGCGTTTTCGGAGAAGCTGCCACTTTGCTCGGTTGCGTCCCTCGCCGACCTTATTTTCCTTTTCTCTGTTGACTTCGCCGTCGCAATGGGAGTTGCCTGGTTCCGTTGAGAAATGCTCCTTTCCGGTGTTTATGTTTTCATGCGCTCGGTTATGGTGGCTAGCGCACCGGTCTTTAATATTCATGGAGATGAAATCAGCTCGATCGCCCCATATGTCCTGTCTCCTCCGTTTTCATACTTGTTCTCCTCGAGCTCCCCTCGTGACCTCACGAGAACTTTTTGGGATGGCGTAAATCTTGTCATCGGCGTCATCCTCGATGGACTCCACACAACTTTATTCTAAATATTCGCAATTTGGACACAACATGGCAAAAAATGACACGTGATAATGAACAACCAATAGTAAACTGGTCCACATATGTTCACACTCTGGTTATAAAGACACTATACTTGCCATCTTCTGCCTCTGCTCTCTCTTGCTTTGAGGGCGAAAGCTTAGCTGTATGCCTAAAACCCTGTAACATCCTCACCTCCTGCGATCGCTGCATTGCCAGCGAGATAAGTGAACTATCAGACCCTCTAAATCGTTCTTGTGTCACTCTATTTTCATAAATTAGAGAATTTATGCAATTTACTTGAACTACTACTTGAGGATCATTCCTACACTTGCGTTGGCCTTTTGAATCTTTTGATCATTTCTACACTTCGAATAAAGACTTCACCAAGTGACTGGACCCTAGGAGAGAAAGCACCAGCATCTCTGGCTGGATTCCCTTTAGTATGAACGTAACAAGTCCCACTATGCTCCAATCGCTTGTCACTGAAATTGTGTCCCATATGGCGAACTCATTGAGTTATTTTCCGTAACAGCTCCTGACTCGGTAGCTCTACAAAACTTCCTCCTCTCGAGTGCTCGAAAGCACGTCCGTCTTCTTCAAACTTCATGGGCCTTATTCCCTTGTAACCTCTTGTCTTCCCCTGAGCTTCAAATTCCTCTTGCGCGCGGACGTTTTTCTTTTTATTTTAACAACAGTTTTTAGCTTATTACTGGAATATGGACTATTTCCAGCAACAGATGATTCTGGTATCTATTGTTTAGTTGCAATGAGGCTTATGGACGAGGCCAACGAGAAACAGGCCAGGGCACTCAGAAGTCACATGATCATCGGGGTCCGGGCAACAATCCATCCTTCATTGTTTCCAAAAAACGAAAAATTACATCTTCTGGCTGTTTGCCATCTTCTCCCTGTGCTCTCTCCTGCTTTGAGGGTGAAAGCTTAGCTGTATGCCTAAAACCCTATGACAAAATAGCGAACGCTTTAAGTTCATCTATTTTTACACCTTAATATGCATTTTTTAATCCCCAATTTTTTTTATCAAAAAATATATTTTCTCGAACTTAGTATTTAGAAGATATAAAAGAACCCTATTTCTTTCCTTTCTCTTCACCATATGTTGTAATAGTTCTAAAGACCAAGTGACTGCCACCCACACAACTCCGACCCCATTGGAATAGAATAAAAGAGAGGAAACCACTAATCCACA
>JAHWFO010052261.1:353556-394868 GCA_023313115.1 Rhysida immarginata | reverse complement strand
TAGATTTACAATTTACGCAAACAATTAAAGTGCTCTGGAAACGGCGTCGTGCATTAATATTGAATTTATGCTAATGTTCATATCTTATTTTTGTTATATGTGGTCCTTAGCTCCATTGCATTCCCGAACCTCCTTGTGGTCTTCGAATTGTGTCGAGTTCTCCCCAAACATATGCAGAATCCTGCCACCCACGCAACTACGACGACGATAGGACTGGTGTCCGAGGTACCCGCTACAATAATATTAAGTAAGTGTGCAAGTTTTATATTTCTACTCCGCTACGTCGTCCAATTATCTACCGCCCTCAATGAGGGGAACATTGTATGTAGGGCTAATTCTACGACTTATATCTTCCCATATTAGGAAGGAGTCCCCACCCTCCTCATGGTGGGCTTAGGACCTTTCGAGGTTTAATTGCACGCTGAAGTTATTTGCCGAAGATTTAAGAATGCCTCAATCATCGCATTTGGACTCAGCGAGGAAACACATCCGACCCGAACTTTGTATTGGAACTTTACTTACCTGTTCATTCCATTTAATCTAAACCAGCCTATATCAATCTGTGACTATTCTATTACTATTGCAGAATAAAATTTATTCTTGTTTCAATTACGTTCCCTCTCTTACTCTGCTGTCACGTACAGTACATAGAGGCTTTGTCAGAAAGCCGTGACATTTACCCTTCTTATTCTAGTATCTGGACTCTTCTTCAACTTGTCTCTCAGCTGACGATTAAATTTACCCTTAAATTCTATGTCTTCCTTAAAGATACTAATTCCTTGATTATTCGGAATGCTATTCACCACTTCTGCCAAATAAATATATAACATTCCTTCGTCGAACAGATTCATGGCGTGTGCTACCGATAAAGCCACTGTTGAATTAGAGACCTTATCCCGGTTTTCTTAATAATTTTCGTAAAATCCTTAATTCTCACCTTTGAACCACTTCATTTTCTATTACTGAATTATCTACTACGGAATCTTCTTTAATAGAATCCGAAATTATCTCCTGATTCTTTCCTTCCATAGTATTTCTAACTTCTTTCATTCTCGTAGAATTCTTCGGAGTGGTCTTTTTCTTACTCTTTCGTTTTCTCCGTCTGCTTCCTAATGGACTCATAATTGGCTCCTGAGCTAATTCCACCTCTCCTAGTAAATTTTCCTTTTCATTTATTTTGGCTAGCTTCCTGCCTTTCCCAACTAACTCGCTTTCTTCCATATCCTCTTCTTGGGTATTATTAGCGTTATTTATGTTAGCTGCCGCCCATTTCATTGCTAATTCTAAGTAACCAAACTTTTGCTGTCTTAACTTAATTTGCAGTATTTTTGAAAACGAACTAACGTAAGTTTCTCTTCTTTTAAGGCCTCCAATCGAGTTTATTAATTTTCTAAAAACTCTATTGTAGTCTTTCATTGCCTTTATGCTATTCTCATCATAATGCTGCTCTTTAAGCCAATCCTTTAAATCTTGTCCCATTATGATAATTTTTAATTTTTATCTCACCACACAATCGTCTTCTGCTTTCTCAGCTTTTCCTCCTGGCGTCCTTTTAGCACCTCACCCTCTTCTCTCCCTTCCGAGAACGATCCTGAGGCGATGTCAGCACATGAAAAAAATAAAGCAGTCTATGTATATTTGCACACAAAAAAAATCCTGCAGAGTTCGTAGAAGCGTACTTGACTATTCAAAAAAAACATTTTTTTTTTCTTTCTTTGGTCCGTGGCGTTCCTTCGCTTGTCTACCAAGCACCTCCCCCTCTATCACGACTTTTAATTAAGCTAATTAATTTAAATCTATAATCATTAATATGGCCTCGTCGTGGATAGAGAAAGGAGGGGGGCGACACAGTTGTGATGAGAATATAGATGATTAAGTTTAGTTGCACTTAATATTTGAAAGTTCAATACAATTAATTTTCGAAAGTCAATTATCAGTAAGACCAATTTTGGGTAAACAATCTAAACGTCTGGATTAACGTCTGGGAATTAAAATGCGACAACGGGATCCTGGCCTCGAAGTGGACTTCCTGGAGTGTCAATCCTGGGAATTTAGGCACCGCATTCTCAGTGAGGGCGACCCATTCGGGTTTCAAGGAGTGCTGACCAGCTCTATGAACGATAAAAGACATCAATATAAGCATAGATATTAATTAAATTTCATCATTCAACTCATAAGAAGCTTCTTTCTTTATAGCACAGTTCACTGGGAAAAGAAGGGAAATTAACATCTGTCCACTTAATTATTAAATATATTATCATTAGTCTATTGGCACATATAATAATAATAATTAAGCCAGGTACCCCGTCGGTGAAATGCTAAAGCCGAGGGCGGCTCGCAGCTCGAGATCTCGACCTGGCGCGCGCTCGCAAAGCAGTCGTCCTCCGCTGTCGGGATGGTTGGGGCACTCGAGATGTTGTTCACGTCGGCCTCCGACGTCTGTCTTTTCAAATTAGTTGGCCGAGGCTGTTGACCCTCCTTCTCTTCAATTCCGCTATGAAGCAAACCGGGGAATTTTTCCTGCCTGCCGTCTAAGTGCTGCTCGGCAATCAAAACCTTCGTAGCATCGGCGAAAATTCCGTCTCCTTCGTTAATGTCATCGGAGCTCGCCGCCTGAAGATCAATTTCTCCTGGACCACGTTTGTTTGAATTCCAGTTCGCCTGGCCTCCTTCAACTGATTCCAACTCGAGCCCGTCGCAGGAACCTCCAAATTTTTTCCCTTCTCGCTGGCAGTCGATTCTGGGTCCACTATCATTACAGGAGAAACAATGGGCACGTGAAGCAGTCCGTTTCTTCTAGTGGCATATTTAGCCTAATCACTAAGGTCGACTCTCGCATTATAGAAAGTTCTCTCCTTAATATAACGGTAAAAGTCACTTGCCTTAACGTTCAGTTGTGTATAGCCCATCCGTTGAGCTCGTCCAGCCTGTATTCAATTATTCACGCTACGAGGTCGCGTAGCTTACTCTCGTACGCCGTAAAATTCCTTATTCCTCCAGCCTGTGGAATTTTCCCGGGCGGGGTCGGCCTCCTACGCTCCTTTTCTCCACGTTATCCTTCAGAATTCTTTCCCTGGGCCCATGCTGGGCAAGTGGTAAGCCTCCATCTCAAAGTCTCATGATTTTCTTTCACCCATTGTAGCCGGTCTCCTTCAATTTTTAAAATGCGTTCACAATATAATGCTATGTAAGATTCCCCGCGTGCAAACCGGATTAAACAGTCCTGGCCTTTCGTGCAGTCTGTAGGAGAAGAAGGCTAACATGCCGACTTTCGTCGCTTGACTGCTCCTGAATTTCATCTTCCAGCCTTCTTTTCCATGAAGAAACAGCAACGGGTAAGTCATTGGATCACAGTTCGGACTCAAAATCGACATATGTTCTCGGTTGTTCCCCGTGCTTGAATAGACGCATAGATCTCGCTCAAATGGCGGTTGATTGTCCATCGTCAGCTTCAAACGCTGCTGCTACCTCACTAACAGTTGGTAAATTATATCTTCTGGGATCGTTCTGTATTATCCACATTTGAATGTTTCCTGTGGAACGGCCACAGGCATCCATCATCTTGTACGCATGCAAAAGGGTTGATGTTTATGATATTCCTGTGAAATTTATGTTTTGAGGATCAGAAACGTATACGTTAAAGTTTCTAAGGCAAAAGAAACTCATGCACCGGTATATCCAATTCTGTTGAGTTATAAACAAAAAAGAATTGGTATAGCCACAAAGGCATTGATGATATGACCATTAGATTAGCCTTACATAAATCTTACTCACTAAAACAAAAATGCTGTATAGTGTATTCTACACTTGAGCAACATTTCATTTGCCTTGGAAATATACGTCATTGTTAATGTACAAATAGATACATGCTAATTATCTTAGAAAATTTCATGGAATACACAATTAAAAATATAAATATTAGGATCATTTGAGAAAATCTTTCTTGCTTGGAACATGATCTGAACTGAAATCTAAAAGTCTGCTTTGTTTACCCGAGGCATGTAAACAAAGCAGAGTGAACAATTGTTGTCAGCTCCGCTTCCGCAATGGCACGCCAGGCCAACGCCTCCTAAAGATAAGGCCTGAGCGCGAAAGCGTCATACACTGTTACATCATCATCCGAAGATACGTTTAATCGCATTACTACCAATAATAAGCCCAATTAAACGTATCTTCGGATGATGATGTAACAATGTAAGACGTTTTCACGCTCAGGCCTTATCTTTAGGAGGCGTTGGCTAGGCCAACCGTGATCACCGAGAGAGAAGGCCTCCGCAATGAAACTGAATACATTGTTGCATCACTTAGAGAGTGCATTGTTATTCGTATTTCTACCAATAATAAGGCCTGAATTTGCACTATCTATGATGATGTAACAATGTATTCAGTTTCATTGTGGAGGCCATCTCTCTTGGTGGTCACGGGCCAACACCACCTAGACAGAAGGCCTGATAACGAAAACGTCATACATAATCATTACGAGGCTAACGAGAAATACAGGCTACGCAACCGAAAAATCACCTGATCAAAATGGGTCTAGCAACAATCCAACCTTCATTGTTTCCAACAAAGGAAAAAAACACAGATTGTTAAAATACAAGATGGAAACAATGAAAGTTACATTGTTAATAGACCTATCTTGGTCAGGTGACTTTTCAGTGCCGGAGCCTGTCTTTCTCGTTAGCCTCGTAATCATTAGTCGACCCGTAGCAACACCTCCTATAAAAAAGCTTGTGCACTAAAAATTTATGCATTGTTACTCCTATTTCTACCAATAATAAGCCTTAAATTATGACTTCTTATGATCATGTAACAATGTATGAATTTTCAGGGCAGTCTTTTTTCTAGGTGTTGCTCGTAGCCCACGAGAAAGACAGGCCCTGGCCAACGCCTCCTATAAAGAAAGTCTCAGCACTGAAACGTCATACGTTGTTACATCATCATACTTCGTCCTTTGTTAACCGCATTTCTACCAATAATAAGCTCTAAATTTGGTCACCTATGATGATGTAACAATGTATGACGTTTCAGTGCTGAGGCTTTCTTTATAGGAGGCGTTGCCCTGGCGCGAAAAAGTCACCTGATCATAGTAGTCCAGCCAACAATCCAACAATATAGATTGTTAAAATCCAAGATGGAAACAATGAAGGTTACATTGTTACTCGGAATAGTATGGTCAGGTGACTTTTCCGCGCCGGGGCCTGTCTTTCTCGTTGGCTACGTAGTCGACCAAATGTAGGACTTATTATTGGTAGAAATAGGAATAAAATGGTTGACTAAAGATGTTGTATAGTTGTACCGCAAGATTTAGAGCCCTGAGTGGAATGCTCGAGTAACAGAAAAAGGGAAGTACGGTTCTTGCTCATGACCATTGTTGAAACGATGAATTATTTCATATTGTTGGATTTTCGAAGACGCGTTTCACTTCAGAGCAATGATTAAATTTAATTGTTATTTTATAATATTTTATTTTATTAATTTATATATAAGATGCTCAGATCAGTGCAGCAAGCTGTGTCAGACGTGAACTGTGGCGATCCGTGGTAATGAAACGCGAGCTGGGTAACAAAGCCAAGCTCTCCGTCTTCAAATCTATCTTTGTCCCCATTCTCACATATGGTCATGAGGCTTGGGTAATGACTGAAAGAGTGCGATCGCGGGTACAAGCGGGCGAAATGAGATTTCTGAGAGGTGTGGCAGGTGTTACCCTACTAGATAGTGTGTACAGCAGCACAATAAGGGAATCTTACGTGTTGAGCCGCTACTTCTCCGCATTGAGAGATCTCAGTTGCGCTGGTATGGCCACGTGATACGGATGCCGCAAACTAGTCTTCCTAGGCAGTTGTTATTTTTCAAGCCGGTGGGTAAGAAACCAAGGGGTCGGCCTAGAACCAGGTGGCTAGACTACATAGAGAATCTGGGTTCGAGTCGCTTGGATATTACCAGGGAGGACATGCGCCTGATGGCGGAAGATCGCGATCGCTGAAGATCCTATATAGGGCTGCTGCTCCCGCGACCCTAACGGATAAGTGGGTTTGAAAAGTAAGTAAGTAACTTCATTAATATATACTTATTGTTTTTTTTTTAGTTTTTTTTTTGATTTGTCTTTTTGTCTTTGTTCTCGGTGCCTTGGTGAGGATTCCTGTGTGGCACCGAGCTACCTTTATCCTTATCTTTGGTAGCAATAAACCAATCAATCAAAATTACGTTAAATACAGGGTCTTTATAACTAAAGTTCCATTTTAACATGACCATAAAAAAAACTACAGGACCAAAAGCTATAATACTTGGTAATATTATACAAGAGGGCATGGGAAGTTCATACCCACCAAAAAAAAAAAAAAATTAAAATCAAAAGGTTAACATGTGGTGTAACCTGCTTTCAGTAAAAGGTGGAGGCCACATTCAACATGTAACTAATTTTAGTAATGATTAAAGACTTGTTAACCTGTGTCTTCGTGTCTAATTTCGTATACGAATATTGCATAGAGCGCCATTCCATGCTGGTGGTGACCTTTTGAACTAATTTTTTTTTGGTGGCCCTTTTGTATAATATTACCAAGTATTATAGCTTTTGGTCCAGCAGTTTTTTTTTATAGCTATGTCAAAATGGAACTTTAATTATAAAGACCCTGTATATTTCTAAAATCATGCTAAATTCGTGTTATTTTTAAAAGAAGGATTCGTATATTATAATATTTCATACCGAATTTACGGTTTTATTTTTAAATGAATTTGTTAAGATAAAAATAAGATAAATTCAAAAAATTATTTATAATTGTGTGATTAATTTAATAAGTCTATTTTTATTAATGGTTAGACACCATAAAATCCAAAGATTAACCAAAAACATTTGAATACAAAGTTGAAATATATTCTTTATAAGCATAGAACGAGTCTCAAGAGCAGCATTGCGTTAATGTTTATGCATTATATACCGTAATTTGGCATTTCAATGAAAAGGCTATAAAAATTAATGTGGAAATAAAATGAAAAAATTATGATGGAAGTGGATAAATAAAAATAAAATAAATAAATAAAATAATATAACTAATATAAGAATACATTAATTCTATGATAAATAAATACAAAAAAATAAAATAAATTAAGCGAGTAATTAATTAATTAAATAAACTAGACTAACTGAATAAATAAAATAAAATCTTGTAAAAGAACAATTAAATATAAATATTGCTCTGAAGATAAATGCGTTAGCGAAAATCCAACAATATGAAATAATTCATCGTTTCAACCACGGTGTAAGAATAAAAGGTGTGGAAACTCCAGTTAATCCCTATTGTCCACGATTGGTCGAAGTTTGTCATGTTTCCTCGGGTTGCGGACAGGCGGCGCCACGCATATCGTAGGTCGTTTGCAGCCTTAACAAAACATGAAATCCAAGGAGTAAACTATACAAATTGCACGTGAACTGATAAATTTTTTTCATAAACACGAATAATAAAGAAGTAGTAGTTGCCAAAGTAATCCATTATTTTTTTTGTTACGGTTAAGACAGTATTGTAAACAAAAAAAAAGCTGTATTGAAAAAAAATTCAAGGGACAATAAAAAGTTATTAAAACTTTATCCTTCCTGATAATCAATTTTTTTTTTACTTTATTTATATTTCTTTAAACAATAATATATTGAAGCTATTATTAATACGTTTGTGTTTCATTTTTTTGTATGCAAAACTATTTTTAATGTTTTAAATAGTTTTTTTGTTGAAGTTGTTAAAGGTTATCAATATTTACAGTAGGTTACTATCTATTAATTCCATTTTATTTAATATTGTTTGTGGATAGTATAGCATAAAAATAACTATTTTCAATCATTAAAATATTATTTATAATTTTATTTAAAATTTTAATAATTGAAAACTTAATTATTTTTATGCTAAACAAATACAACCCACAAGAAATATTAAATAATATGGAATTAATAGATAGTAACCTACTAGTTAACCAAATTTTAAAAGATGAAAAAACAAAAGAAATTTTGAGTAAAAACAAAAGACTAAGAGAATTATGTAATTAATGTTTAAAAATCAGAAATAATAAATACAAATTAAGAAAAATTATGTAATCTATATTTAAGAAAAAGAAATTTAGATTAATATCATATCTTAAGAAAGATAATAATAAATTATTATCTTAAGAAACTGATATCATATCTTAAGAAATAATTATCATATCTTAAGAAGGACAAAAATAAGCAAAATCAAAAATCATTGATAATGACAACTATTTTTTAAAAATTAAAAACATCATAATAATTTAACTTTAAAAAAAACTACTGAAGATGTCCAAATGGGATGAAAGTTCACTTTAATGAATAAAAAGCAACAGTATTGTAAATATGGACATTATTGAATAATTGATATTGAATAACGTGAGAAAAAATGAACTTGTTAAGAACGTTTCCACAGTTTTCTGAAATTTTTGCTATGTTGAATAATGATTAAATCCTAAATTTTTATTCAGGAGGCAATTCAAAAATGCTCTTGTCACAGGACAATGGATGATTTCATTTGCGCAAGCGACAGCTCATTTGATTCAAGCCTTTTAATTGCAGAAGGCCAAACGGGAAAGCAGTTTGAATGTACGATAAGTCATTTTGCATCTGTTAAGAACTGAAAAAAGTATTTTGGCTAGGCAAACAGATGCAGATTCATCCTCATCTAAGCTCTCAATGATTTTACGTACAACAATAAAATTTTCATAGTAAAAGAGAACAGCTTTCAGCCATGTCTCCAAAATAAGTAAGGAGTGATGTCCCCCAATGAGTGACTAAAAGTAAATTAAATATCTTAATATTTTGGCAAAATGTACATTATTTAAGAAAATAGTTAAATATTTTTTCTTTTAAATATTTATTTTATCTGTAAAATATTAAAAAAAAATATTTATACAATCTAATCACACATAAAAATGCTTTATACAAAAAATTTCGTCGTAACCCATGTCAGCGAACGAAGGCTAGATTTCGATCCTTCTCAAATTTTACACGCAATATTATCAAATCAACTAAACAAGTTTATTTTGATCGTCTCTTTCATAAAGTTTCAAACTGTAAACATAAATGGAGAGCAATCAACCGATTAATTCATGGCTCTCGCTCACCAACTATTCCTTTTTCTGACCCTACTGTAATTACCCCAACTTTGTTAACGGAGTTTCTGGAAACACTATTACCTTCCACTAGGAATGAACCCAACTTAATATTACATTACCCGTATGTTACTTCCTCTGTTCCTCTTTCCTTTTTTATCTCACCAACCTCCCCCGAAGAAATTATAAAAATTATACGTCAACTAAAACCTTCGGTTAGTATTGACCCCCTCGGATTTCGAGCAGATATAATAAAATCAGTAGCCTCTAGCTTAGCAACTCCCCTGTCTCACATTTTTAACACCTCTATTGTTTGTGGAACCTTTCCTAAAAGTCTTAGACGTGCTAAGATTATCCCTATATTTAAGCAAGGAAATTCAATGGAATTTGGTAACTATCGACCCATCTCAATTGTTCCTGTATTCTCTAAAATTTTCGAAAAACTCTATTTTAGTCGTTTATCTAACTATGTGTTTAGTAAAAAATTAATCTCCTCGGCACAACATGGTTTTACACCAAAACGTGGTACTGACACTGCTATTTATGAATTAATGGAATATATAACAATGAATATGACCGAAAACAGGCATGTAATTTCTATATTCCTGGACTTCTCAAAAGCCTTTGATTCTGTCCCAATAAACCTCCTGATTTATAAACTTTCCAACTTCTATAACATACGGGGTCCCCCACTAAACTGGCTAACTGAATTTTTAACCGATCGCCAGTATACTTTAACTTTAGGAAATATAACCTCCAGAACTTTAGTACGTAACCTAGGTGTTCCCCAAGGATCAATACTATCTCCGCTGCTTTTCAGCCTTTTTATAAATGACCTATCACATGCTCTTTCGCCCTCTTTCACTATCTTTTATGCTGATGATGTTACTCTCTCTTATGCTGATAGTACAATTGCGAATCTACAAACTTCTATCAATCAATCCCTGATTATCTTAAGTAATTGGATCCAATTAAATCAATTATCTCTTAACCTTAATAAAACTAAATTCATGATCTTTGCACAACGGAATAAACAATCTGTACCTCGTGAATTACCCATTTACTACAATTCTCAACGTCTATCCTATACTGAAACTTTTAAATTCTTAGGATTGCATATATCCCCGGATTTATCATGGAACAATCACGTAAAAGAATTATCTAAGACTCTTAGTAAACGACTTGGCATAATCTCGCAGCATCACTATCTTCCATCTAGAATATTATTGCTATTATACAGTACACTGATACATTCAACTATCTGCTATGGAATTCAGTTCTGGGGCTCTACCTCTAAATTTAACTTAACAAAAATCCTACGCATCCAAAAAAGGTTTCTTAGAATTCTTCTGAAGCTCCCAACACGTTCTCATGTATCGCCTTACTTTGAATACTATAAAATATTAACTATTTCTCAAATATATATCCAACAATTACTAACGTTTATATTTAAAATTATTAATGGACATTTAATTGTATCTAATCCTCCAATAATACTTCATCAACAAGATTTTCACAATTACCCTACCCGATTTGCCTCCTCAATAAGATGCCCATTAACCCGTCGAAATTATCATAACAACTGTGTTTCTGTTGCTGGTATAAATTGGTGGGCCCGTGTACCTGAACATCTGCAGCAAGCTCCAACCCCTGCCTCATTTAAAAGAAAGTTAAAGCCCTTTCTAAATACATCCAGCCACTCCTCTTCCCTCTAATCTTAACCTTATATAACTTTATTCTTTGCCAATGTATTAATGAGATTGTATCATTTCTTATATATATATTTTGATAATTTTTGTTGATAATTAAATTTATCTACTTAATAATTTCCAACTTTATATATATTATATATTCATTAAATTAGACAATCCTTCACTTCAAAAAATTGACATTAACCCATATTTATCATGTATTTTTTTATTTATTTTTTTAAAATTTCATTCTGTATTCATTCTGCTACATCACGTTTGTAATTTGAATGATGGAGCCCCTAAGTCCTAACTTGTCGGTGTAATACCATACTGGTCTTAGACGAGCTCAGATGTACTATACTTAACTAATAAATAAATAAATAAATAAATAAATAAACAAATAAATAAATATCGCCGGCCTTCAAAAACCGTGGCGACATCTGGCGAATTTTCCTTGAAACGTGACAAAATGCGACCACCATTTTCCACCGTGGTTTCAACAATGGTCTTGAGCAAGAGCCGTACTCCCCTTATTCTGTTAATCGAGCATACCACTCAGGGCTCTAAATCTTGCGGTACAACTATAACTACAGTGGCTAGAAGTAATAGTATAGTGGCTAGAAGAATAGTGTGGCAACGGCTACTACTCGCAATGCTACGTGGTTGATTCCCGATTTGATGATAGTAGCGGTGGCGCTGCAATCGACATAGATGCGAGTTACCCGAGAGATGAGATGGAAATCTTAGGATGAAGGAGGGTTTTTCCAGCTATATTTTGGGTGACTTAAGTTTATTTATAAAAATTTTGTGTGTTTCAGGTAATTGTCTTCCACAGAACTTGAGAATACTCTTTAACGTTAAAATAAATGAAAAATATCTGCTATTATAAATAAGTTGAATTATAAGATCAGAGATGGATGAAGGTATCCATCCTTAATAAGATAAAGCATGGAATATGAGCCCTTCCGAGCCAGAGAAATTACATTTTGAGTAATTAACCATTAAACATAGATCTGCTAAATTAAGTCTAATAAAATATCAACATAAAATCTAATAATAATATAATGCTGTACACAGCTGGCTACCGTACAAATGATAAAAAATGAATTTTCACAGATGTTTCAGGAGAAAAAATTCAAGAGATGAGGCGTTCGCCCCTGTAACTCGGAAGTTCTCATATGTGGAATGCACAATATTGAAAAATATATAGATATACAAAAAGAATATCTCTTTTCATATAAAATTCATTTATCATATGAATAACAACCAAATTACTTTTTTATGTGATGATAAAATATTAAATATCAGATATTTTAGGTTAATAGTTTTAAAAAAAAAAATTCTTATTATTTTTAAAAAAAGGAAGATATATAATAAATTTGTATTTAAAGCTGTTTTGATTAAATTTCGTTATTTAAAAATAAGGACTTTATAAAAAATATTCTGAATTTCTTAGATTTTACATAAAGAAAAAAATAAGTGAGAAATATAGACAGAAAAGTGGTTCTTGAAATTTTAGAATGCAACAATAAGAAGGGAAGGGCTGCTATTTTATTGCAAAACTAAAATCAGATGAAGAAATCAAAAAACTTATCTAAAGAAAATAACTCAGTGTGAAACGGTCGTGTATTTCACTATATGATAACTGAAAAAGAATAAAATCATTTGAAATTAAAAAATACTGCAAAATCATCTCTAAATTAAAAACAAAAAGGGGGGAAGGTCGAAATAATATTAAAATGGTATATTATTTAATGTTCTGGAATGAAAATGAAATAATAAATCAAATTTATAAATTTTACGAAGAAATTAATGGAGCTTGATTGTCAATATACTACTCAATAGGTGCCAATGTAAATGGACACTCCTCGAGCGTGAAGGCGACAATGTAACCCTACATTATTGATTTCATATTCACAATGGGTGCCAATGTAACCTTAATCAGTTTGATTGGACCCCCCCCCTTTTTATCTCAAATCACCACCAGAATCCAATGTAATGAATTCTAAATCTGGCTAGCTCAACACCAAAACTCAAAGAAAGATAATACACTATGCACAATCAAGGACAAAGGTTGGGTTCTTTTAAAAAGGCAAGGATTAGAAGCAAATAAACTTCATTTATTCATAGTTAAAAGAATTACCAATGAGATACAAAAATCAATCAAAAACTTATATCTAAGGAAAAGAAAGTAGATAGATCTTATCGTAAAGAAGAAAGTTAATATTAAATTCCCCAAGTACTTATAACTAAGATAACATGCAAAATATGAATAAATATCAATAAAACTCAATTGCTCTGAGGAAAGAGATAGTATTACTAAAATCTCAATTCAAAGAAAGTTCTCTCTAATAGTTCTTTATCACATCTCTTTGTCATGACAACCAGAGAAATCTTACACATTTAAGTTCATTTCTACTTACAGTTGCGTAGTTTCAGACACCTGCAGACTTGTGATCACTTTTAATCCAATTTAATGCACAAAAACACCTCTTGTGTTTAACAGGCCATAAAATATATCACTTATCACATTGAAGCACAGAAAACACACCTGAAGATAATCCGGATCGATTAGTGAGTGAGTCCACTGGAGGTCTCAAAGTGTCCCCACTAAGTTCAACAGAAGATTTCAAATATGTAGTCGCCTTCCTCTCTCAATGTCGGGTTCCTAATTATGCCTATCGCTTGAAGAAAATCGCGTTGCTCGTTTCCATTTGCTCTGAATAATATCAGGGTTCCAATTTCCATATTTCTTATTTTAATCATGAATGATGTCTCTTTAGCATATCAATTGCATCCAGGTTCCATTTCAAACATTTAGGGATCGTTTCTCGTAAGTTCCTCTTCACAATACTCAATCGGGAGTTTTTCCATATTCACAATACTTAATCGGGAGTTTTTCCACATCTAAATACTTAATCGGGAGTCTTGTCTATATTTAAATACTTAATGATGAGTGATGAGTTCTCACAAGCTTTGATTTCGGAAGGAGAGGCCACCAGATCGCATTGACGGGCTGCGGAAGTTTCGCAGCCGCCTTGGCGCATCTCGTCTGACCCTCCTCCCTCAATCAGCCGAAGCAGAGAGCACTCAGCTTCCCCTCGACTCTCCGCTTGTTCAACCCATAACGACTCATGACGACTCATTTTCCCACATTCGTATTTATAGTCATCGTGCATCCGGTCTCCCTTTCCCATTCACATTTTATAAAACTCCAAAGTGATTAAACTAAGAAAACAACAATGATTTCGAACACTTCATGAAATCCATGACACAAACAAATTATTAAAAAATTCAATATTCCTACTCATCAAGGAATCCAATGACCAATGTCAACAATATTTATTTAAATTCCCAAAGAACGTCTCTTCCTGTCATTGCTCCACCCTTCCTGCTGTTTCACAATTGTGAGCTTTCGATTTATATCCAAAATTATAATCCTGAATTCTCTCAATATAATAAATCACTACTTCAAGAACAACTATATTACTTTACTCTTACTGAAAATCTGAATAATACCTGCTATTATTCCTGTGACCAAGTTTATCATAAAATGAATACATTACTTAACACGTGATAACGTCACAGGAGCCTTATTGATGTAAAGCTTTGGATGTTTAGCTACTATGTTGATGTAGCTGCCATCTGGCGGCATCATCATTCGAGGAATCAGATTTGAAGGCTCGCTGCCACACTATTCTTCTAGCCATTATAGTAATAGTGTGTCAATTGAATACTAAATTCAGGCATGAGATTGTAATGATGACTGATGACACCGCCAGATGCCAAGACAATCTAATGCGCCGACAATTACTCTATAATGCACGGGATTCAATGTAAGTTTAACAGCAAGAACGCTTTAAAAATACTTGTTTAATAAAATAAAATAAGATTGTAAACAGTAATTGTCGGCGCATTAGATTGTCGTGCTATCTGGCGGTGTCATCAGTCATGATGACACGAAATCAGCGGCAATGGGCACACTATTTCTTCTAGCCACTGTAGTTGTAACAACGTAACCAACGAGAAAGACAGGCCCCGGCCAAGCCACCTAAAATACAAAGCATGCCGACTAAAATGTCATACATTGTTACGTCATTCATAAGAAGGCCGAGGCCAACGAGATAACAAGGCCTGGAAGCGAAAAAATCACCTGACCAACTGGGTGCTAGCAACAATCCAACCTTCATTGTTTCCAACAAAAGGAAAAACACTGATTGTTAACATACAAGATGGAGACAATGAAGGTTGGATTGTTGCTAGCACCCAGTTGGTCAGGTGACTTTTTCGCTTCCAGGCCTTGTTATCTCGTAGGCCTCGTAAGAAGACCAATTTTAGAGTTTATTATTTGGTAGAAATATTGTTAATGGTATTTCTACCAATAATAAGCCCCAAATTTGGCCTTCTTATGAATGACGTAAAAATGTATGACATTTCAGTCGGCAGGCTTTGTATTTTAGGTGGTGTTGCCCCGGCGCGGAAAAGTCGCCTGACCATAATAGTCCGAGTAACAATGTAACATTCATTGTTTCCATCTTGTATTTTAACAATCCATGTTTTTTCGTTTGTTGGAAACAGTGAAGGTTGGATTGTTGGCCGGACTACTATGGTTAGGTGACTTTTCCGGACGGGGCCTGTCTTTCTCGTTGGCTACGTGTAACAATGTATGACGTTTCCGTTATCAGGCCTTCTGTCTAGAAGGTGTTGGCCAGGCATGTTAATCAAGGAATTAAATCAAGGAATTAAATTAAATTAAATCTTGATTTAATTCCTTTTGTTAACAAATCAGATTGAAAAATTGTTGTTAGTTCCGCCTCGTGTACCACATCAGACTTTAGGGAAAGAAAGAAGATTTTTGTTCTGAATTAGTAGTTATTTAAGTAAACATGCATATTTAAAACTACATCAAATAATACTGTTTGCTCTGAAAAAATATAAAAAATATTATATTTTAATAATTGTTCTGACTTTCCATGGTCTTTGATTTGCATTTCTTAAGTGAAGGAAATTGCTAAGAAATTTTCAAATGCCAGCATTACAATTTCCCTCTCATTGGATTCTTAGAATAGAAGAGGGGAGAAAGCGCTATAAAATTACGTAAGTGTTTAACTGGTGCTGGCTTCATAAAACGTAATTGAAGGATTTTTTGAAGTTTATGAAATTAAAGGAGTTTTTGAGTCAACAAAAGTAATTTTTAAAAAATTAAAATATGCACACTAAAAATCCATAGGAAAAATTAGAATTTTATGTAGTCATAAACAAATTCGTAAAACAGTAGGGGAGAGGAGCTGAATATAGACCGATTCCCAATACGACCCACCTTAATATTTCCCTGTATCGAAGGGAAGGATTGAGTTTCAATCAAAAACAGTAGTTAAATCGAATGTATTTAATTTTTCATGCAGTACTAGTGTCCTAATAAGGGAATATTCAACCATCTTGACGTATGTAACAAGATGAATTTTAATTACTTTAGACAGTTAACTAGGGTTGGTTCTTCCTTTTCGGGGACGAATTAAGAAACCTAAATGAAAGACTGTCCCTATGAACATATATCCTTTATTATATGTGTATGTACAGATTTGTTTTCATTCACGTCATCAGCATAACATGTACAGGAGTGTTTTTGGATGACATTTTCCCACGACGCTGGATCGGGCGTCGACGTTCAGAGCGTTGGCGGGCTACCTGGTTTCCGGAACCTAATCCACTGCTGTAATCTGTGAGAATACATGAAAAGTGGAGTGTACGCTACTCAGGTGAACAACATCGACGATCTGGAAAAGCATATCAACACGGCTGTGTAGCTGTTGGACAGGGCGCAGGCATCTTCGAGTGGCTTCACCAGTCCATGTTAAGGCGTTGCCACGCATGCATTGCTGCTAATGGCGGAAATTTTCAGCATCTCTTATGATAAGGTCAATATGCAGGATGTCTATACTTAAAAATCCCTATTGCAAAGCTGCCTACATGCGAAACCAGTCATCTGAAATGTGTGAAATTTTGTGGAGTACGTAATGAAGGGATGAGAATTTGTTTCAGCGAAAAAAAAAAAGTTACGAATTCGTTACCAGAGGGCGTTATAATAACTAATTACACATTTAGCCAAACTTGTACAATAGTTTAACAAGTTCAACATGTGTAAAACACAAATTACAACATATGTTCTTCATAATGATCATCATTTTCAGATATCATCTGAAATCAGCAAGATGGCATATTCCACAGCTGACCGAAGTGTGTGTGGCGAATGTTGAGCACGTGACGTGAAATGCTGTCTTTAAGATCAGTTATATTTCTTGGATTGTCACCACTTAACAGATGTTTCAAATGTCCCCAAAGCCAAAAGTCGCTTGGAGCGAGGTCTGGGGATCGGGCAGGCCTCACGTGATGGAAGTGACGGCTGATGACACGTTCTTCTGTAAAATGTCGTCTAAGAACATCCTTAAGACACAGTGCAATGTGTGGAAAAACTCTATCTTGCGAATGTTCCTCGGTTTTATAGAGTAGGTAAACAGGTGATGTGTGTTTTCACATAACTTTACGTTTACTGGTGGCGAAATTCTAGTCATTTTTTTATTTTTTTGGTCAAACAAATTCCCTTCCCTTCATTACGTCCTCCACAAAATTTCACACTTTTCTGATGACTGGTTTCGCTGTAGGCAGCTTTGCAATACGGTCCTTTAATTATGGACATCTTGTACATCTGTAGTTAACGCCATCGCATGCAACTCAGTAGCAAGGCTTTGCAGGACACATGTTCATAGAGAATAACCCAGAAACTGATTTTCTTGATTTGATCCCAGGAATCGCCCCCGACGTTTGTTACAAACTTAAATAAGACGGTATTTTGCTTGCTTATAACTCCGGTTTTTATTGCTCAATTGCATTGATATTTTACAGACATATTGTAACTATGAAAGCTCACGGAATGGTAATAAAATTCCAAACCGAGAGCAATACAGGTAACACCTATGTCCAATAATAGACAGTTTGCGATTTTTCAAAAAATCAAAAAACTAAGAAAAAGAAATCATTTAAGTGGCAATTTCGTATTTGCTCATGATTATTATTTTTTTCGTCAAACAAGTTGCGCTGTACGTACGATGCCGATTTTTCATTTTCCCGAAACGAAAATGTGTTTCCCTTGCAGCATTCGGCCCTGTTCAAAATGGATTCTTCCACTGGATTGGAAAGATAGTTATCAACATTTTAGAACAGATATTTTATCAATATTCCTGTTTATTTAATAGGGTTACTGTGTTGTCGGAATACATTGTACGTTCAAGCTGTTCTTCGACGGAGCTAGAGTTCGGCGTCCATTATGAATGGGCCCAGAACACGAAACGAGCTGATGCGCACTCGTTTCTTCATAATAAAATTGCATATTCCGTTACGAAAGTGGATAGACGGAAACGAAAAATCCATGTTAAACGAAAAAGTTTTAAATTTCGTATTTGTTTATCGTGTTCAAATTCTTTTGATTTTCGTACGAAAAATCACAAACTTTCTATTCATTCAGTTTTATTTACAATTTAATTTTTGGCAAAAATTTGACTTATCCCTTTCTATTCTTTTTTATTTCAGTTCCATATTAAAGATATCCATAACAAAAGCTAAATAAAAGATTACTTTAAGCTATCCATTATTATCAGTTTATAAAATTTAACGAAAAACAGTTTTTTCCAGGCAATAATTCACTACATAGTAATTTCCTCGATGTTGCCATCACTGTACTAAAGAACGGCAGAGGAACATTCGCCTCTTAATCTTCGTGGATTTTTTCATGTTTTGATTTATGATATGAGCGAGCAAAACCTTTTCCACAAAATTTACATAAGAACGGTTTTTCACGTGTTTGGAGCTTTTTATGTGACAGCTTACTACTTAAGCGTGGAATAGTCTTGTGACAAGAATGTGCATTTTGAGCAGTATGTATTCTTTCATGACTTCTTCTGTTTGATCTGGATTTAAAACGTTCGTCACAATAACGGCACACATAGGGTTTCTCACCTGTATGAATTTGTTCATGATCGAATTTATTTCTTAAATTTGTAAAACTTTTGTCACAATACTCACAAGAATAAGGCTTCTCTCCTGTGTGAGTTCTTTCATGCCGTTTCTTTGCTTCAAGATGAGAAAATTTTTTTTCGCAGAAATTACAAGAATAAGGCTTCTCTCCTGTATGAGTTCTTTCGTGCTTTCGTTTGCTTAATGCATCACGGAAAGCTCTGCCACAATAACTACATAAATGAGACTTTATACCTGTGTGAACCAATTCATGTGACTTTTTGTGAGCGAATTGTGAAAACTTCTTCTCGCAAAAGTTGCAGGAATATGGCTTTTCTCCTGTGTGTATTCTCATATGTATTCGCCTCCATGCAGATTCAGCGAAACCTTTCCCGCAATATTCACAAATAAAAAGGTCACTCTTTTTGTGGGATCTCTCGTGAATTTGCTGATCCTTTGAACATGAAAAATTTTTTGAACAGAATCTACATTTATATTTTTCAAGCTGATTATCATTTTGCTGACGTGTCTCTATTTTTCTAAGACCTCTTTGTTTCTTCTCAATTACTGAGACAGTATTGTCTACAGGTATACAGGGCTCCAGTTTCTTATACGGGTATTCCTTCTTAACTTCCCCGCTATTATGCTGCACTGTAAAAAAGTCATTGGAAACGGTGGTGCCTTTTAAAGATGTAATTGTATTATTTTTTTCAACAGATGAAAACAAACCATTATTAGAATCTTTTGAGCATTCTGATCGAGCAAAGTATTCGTAAGTATCATCTTCTCTATGGTAATTTTCTAAATTTTTGTAGACGTTGCTGTTGATTTTGTTCCCATATAAAATAACTATACTAAATGGGCAAGAAGAAACTTGTATTTTGCATTCTAATAAGTCGTCTGTGGAAACTGTAGAAATGTGAGCACTCCCTTTTACAGCATTTTCTATAATAAATAATAAATCGTCAAGAATGTCCGTGTAAGTTTTGTCGAAATTTCTCAAGTTAATTAAATCCGTCTGTATTTCCATCTTCAATATGTGCAAGACACTTTTGGCTACTAGCTTCTTCAAGTCACCTGTAGGAAGAAAGAAAAAGATCTCATAAGGATAGAATAAAAATGACATTTAGGTATGTGTGTACATTTTTTCATTTATAAAATCAATAAAAAAATTATTGTTCAACTGCCTGCCTTCGATATCGTTCAATATCCATTGAGCTGTTTCATAATTATTGTAGTCACGCATCATAGTAGGAACTACCAAACGCCCCTGTAAAGAATACAGAACTGGATATTTGGATTCCATTCGAACTCGACGTAAAGCACCACTGGGAAATATGCATTGCCTCCAAAGGCGTGAGGCTCGCCTCCTTTTCGCATGGGATCAAAAGTGAGTGATTTCCGTCCATAGGAAGCGAACAGCGCTGTGACTCAATAAAGAGGAACGACCGAAACAAATACCTTAAAAAGACTTGCACCACAGAACCTTCTTATCTCTTTGAAACCTCAGCATTGAAACTTAATACATTGTTACATCATCAAATATAGGGCAAATTCTGGTCTTATTATTAGCAAAAATACGTATAACAATGCACTATCTGTGATATAACAAGTTTATTACGTTTTAATGCGGAAGCCTTTTCTCTCAGTGGCCACAGTTGAACAAGCCTTCTTTGTCATGAGATAAGCAGTGGAAGGTAAAAAAAAAGAAAAAAGAATTACAGAAGTGAGGGGAAGTGATAATTTTTAATAAATTTCAACATTCGGCAAATATACAGTCATAAGAACAAAGTTACCGCTCTTACGATAACTGTCGATCAGGAGCAGTTTGTAGCAAAATTTCAAAGTACATGAAATTTAATAAATGCAGTGTAAAGTATAATTTGTTGTAAACTATAGTTATGGCTGGGTAATAGATTTTACTTCAGTTCTACTAAGCGCAACAATCCTTCACTTATGAACTCGTACCACAATTGATGGTAAATATTTTATCTCTCGGAGAACTGCTCAAAATATTTTAAAGAAATGTCAGTACTGATTCTAATATGATAAAGCTAAGTTCATAAAGACACTTTAGCTAACAACAGTTGAACATTCTGAAACTCCAATGCTAGCACGAGAATAGCACGCAAATAACGATATGTACCCTTGGATATTAGCAACAGTATATAGAGCACTTACAGTTTCTTCTTAATTACAGCTGACCTGGATACATCGAGCTTTCAGATCTACGTTGAAAAGAAAATTACAGTTATTAATAGCAATAGCAAACAGAACTGTGCCGGATGTGTGAGGAGACTAGCACGCTCAATTAAACAATTCGGTGCATCAGGACGCAGCAATTAGTTTTCTTAAAGTGCATTCTAAGAAGCCTTCCAAGCTGTCTTCTAAGTAGGCACATAAATTAATCGGAAGAACCCCCATTGTATTCAATAAATGTTCAAAGTGCCTGCCACCTGCCGCAATGCACAGACGGCACCGACGCAAAAAATTACCGCGCAAATTTCGGAAGGCTTGGGTTTTTTGTCGTATTATTTCTTGAGCTTCATTTAATTTAGTTTTTAACTCCTCTAAACTCGAGAATTCGTGATGGTACACCAATTCCTTATAGCATCCCCAGATAAAAAAATCTATGGGGTTCAGGTCAGGGGACCTTGGAGGCCAGGCAATTGGTGCGATATGGTCAATCCAACTTTCTGGGAAATGCTTGTTCAAATGGCCTCTAACCTCTCTTGCAAAGTGGCAAGGGGCACCGTCGCACTGAAATATCATGTTCTGGCATGTTGATAAAGTGACATCCGAATCTGCCATGGCCTTCAAAAAAATCATTTTGTAAAAAATTTAAATAATTTTCACCATTTAATCTCGTTGGGAGTTCTTTTGGGCCAATCAGTCCTCTGCCAACAACGCGTAATTCTTTTTATCTAACATTCCTAATTTCACTATTTTCGACTGTATCAACTTTAAACTCCGTTTTCGCGTAAAAATGCCCTATAAAGTACCAACTTTTTTGTGTTATTTTGAGAGTTAAGGGATCCATAAAGTTTTTAAAATTACCAGGAAGTTATTCAGTCAGGCTTAAGTAATTTTTTTTTCAAATTGGAATCAAGTAACAATTTCTCTCAATCAGAAATTTTAATTTCGTGATCAAAATCTGAGCTAGTAGTAATTAGAATTTTGGTGTTAGTGTTGTTACAGACGAACACACATGCTAGCCATAATACTAACAGAGAAAATCTCAAAGAATCACTTCACAGAAAAAGTTATAGCTAAAACCGTTCAAAATTTAAAAAAATCTGAAAATAAAACCAAAAAAATTCATATCTTTAAAACTACAAAAAATCGCGGAACATACATGGGGTCCAATCGATAGGTATTGGTGTCACCAGACAACAGACCTTTGCTGGTACAGGTTACATGGGACACCCTGTATATAAAATATTAGAATTAATTAAATAAACAATTTATAAAAAATCTAAACAATTATTATAAACATTAAATTACCAATTAAAATATGATAAAGATTTGATAAAAGTACTTATAGTCTTGTCTAGTGATGTGCAGGGCCGCCGCCAGGGGGGGACAAACGGGACTCTAGTCCGGGGCCCCAACGGAAGGGGGGGGCCTCGTCAGCTACGTTTGGGAAAAGGCATCAGGCACGAGGCAGAGTCCACAGGGGCCCACACGTACCCAGTTGTCAGGGGCCCAAACATTTCTGGCGGCTGGCCTGTGATGTGTGATGTATCGATACACCACCTAACATCGATAGTTTTGGCGATCGATGCATCGACACATCGATGGTTTCAAAATGCCGATACATTGTGATAGCCATCGATGGTTTTTACATATCCAGGAATCTAGAAAGTCGGCCTCTGCGACAGCCTAGCGCGAATGCCCTATTCTTTAACATGAGAACACGAATTTAAGCGGCTCTCACAAAAATATTTTAATAGATATCAGCACATCAGAAAAAACGTATCTGCATTCGAGCTTTTTGCTTTCGATTGGTGCGTTTTCCATGCCCGTACGATTAAAACTTGATTTTTTAGCAGGTTTCTGAAATTTTTTTGTATATTTTTAGCTTTTAACCTTATGTCTATGGTGAAAAGTTCGACACTCGCGTCGAAAAGAATTTATTTCTCCTAAACGAAAACACAGCGCTAAAAGCGTTTTTTGTCACTCAATAAAAGCGTTTCTTGTCATTCCAAGAAAAAGTTTCCTTATTTTTAAATGAAAAATTAAACGTTATTTGAAGGTGCAAAATCGTTTTATTTATCAATTTTATACATAATTATCGTTATTACTGATCGTTAATGCGCATGTCTGCAGTATCTCAACTTCCGCTTTCTCTAGTAGCTTAAAATGGACGCCCGCTGAACTGGTCGTCGCGACGCGTCGATTAAATTTAAAATTTAGAAAACTGATTAAAGAAAACGTGTATTAAATAGTCGTCTAAAAGTACATAGTATACGTACATTAAGAGTTTTATTTGATTTTATTGATCTTGTATATTTCCTTAATTGATACAAGCTCTTGGAAGTAGATTCTCTCCGTAAGCAGCAAGCGCCGTTTCTCTCTCCACTCTCACTCCCAGCTTGTGTATGTTCCCAAGAGACAAGTTTCTACCTCAACCAGACTGTCGAGAAAATGGATCCTAACGAAAATAGGACAGGTTATTGGCATTACATAACAACTAAATTAGTATGTACGATCTTTGGTTTAGGCTAAACACGTTTAATGCGAAATGCAGGCTTAGGAATGCATGAAATGGAGGGGGGACTTGTTTCTCAATGCTTAAACGTCAAAATTAGTTTCTCGTATGCTTCTACCTAAGTGATGATAGCTAAGTGATAAATTAAGAGACTGTTAATCTGTAATCTATGTTCATTTCTGTATATTAATAATAATGAAAATTTAGTTAAATAAAATTAATAAAATAAGTTCATGTTACTAGAAGATTTAACATTTTTTATTCTCAATACAACTGTATTTGTTTTCATCTTAGATAATAAGATAATATAATATTCTTTTGAAAAAACGAAAATACAATTGCATACAATAAGTTAAATATTGGGAGAAAACTGTACCCTAGGCCTGAAAATTTATATATACACGTGCCAGAATATATATACCCCCCTTCCTCCCTCAACTAGTCATTGACAGGAAAAGAGAGAAATACATCCATCATTCTTCCCCAAGCCACTGGTGTACTTTTAATCATTTTTTCCATATTTAATTGACAAAAAGGCATTTTTAATTTTCAGAGAATGGAAATGCCACTTGAATGCTAAATCAAGTATTTCATATGTCAGATAAAGTTTAAGATAGGATCTCCTGTAAATATTGAATTATGTAATACTATGAAATGCTGGTTAAATTTAATATTTATATGTTGTTTCAAATTTTCTTTCAAAAATTAAATTTTAGCCTAAGAAGTATTTCTCCTTATTTTATGATTTTTGATGAACTTATTTCATCCTTAAAAAGTTTTGAAAAGAAAACCATAAGTGAATTGTGCTATTCTCAATCATATACGAGGGTTGTACCAAAAGTAAGGTTCCCAATGAGCTACAGCCTCGAGGGAAGGTGCTAGGCTAAATCCGACAACAGTGCCGTGCGCAGTGGTTCCCGCACTCTCGAGCGATTCCTACGGCGCTCAGTGTTCGCTTGGCAGCCGTCAGAGATGGAAGTGTTGATCGCCGCTCCCGCCAAGTGCGAGGTTCGAGCAGTAATCCGGTTTCTCCACGCAAGGAAGTTACCGCCCGTGGAGATTCATCGGCAACTGACTGAGGTTTATGGTGAAAAGTGCATGTCCGTTCAGCACGTCCGAAAATGGTGCAGGGCTTTTGCTGAGGGTCGCACGGAAGTTCACGATGAAGAACGGAGTGGAAGACCGCCGGTTTTGAATTTGATTGCCCAGAAGATCAACACGTGAGCTGTTGAAATATCGGAGGGTCACTGTCCGTGAACTTGTTGAACGCATTCCTGAAGCTTCCCACGGCACAATTGAAAGAACGGATTGGCGGGAGACTTCTTCGACTTAGGAATACAAAAGCTGGAGCACTGTCTTCAAAAGTGTGTCGAAAAAATGGAGACTATGTTGAAAAATAGACAACAGTGTAAGTTTTTCAACGATGTATAAATTAATAACAATAAACAATGTTTTCTACTTGTAAAAAATATGGGAACCTTACTTTTGGTACAACCCTCCTATTACAATACTTCATTTTGCTAAAAGTCTACTATATTTATAAGATTTATCAACCAGCTGTGTAATATCTGTATTTAGTAATGAAAATGATCAATACATTTTTCTACTTTAGCAAATTGCTGTTTTCTGAAATTACTAAAGTAAGCAAATACCCTGTTTAGCATCCTGAGCATGCATATACACCCTTCTTATAAGTAAGTTTAATAACTTTTTTTAAAAAAAAAGTTCCTTAAGATTTCTTCTGTTAGAATGAGGATTGTCAAAGATATCCCTATGATATTCACTTTTTTATAGAATAATTGAAGTACTTAGTTTTGGAAACATTACAGTTTGTGAATTTGGTAATATAATTTACATGGTACATGTGTCTGCTATATGTTATTTGGTATATAACATTGTTATTATTTCCATATGCCTTTGCAAGATTCTTATTAAGAGCATTTTAATGTAATGGATTATTACATGGATTTAATATAATGGACATAATCCAAGTCTGATATTTTAAAATTTCAATATATTTTATTGATGAAATGATAGCAAGCTTTCCCCTGGATTTAATTAATTAACCTATTAATAAGCTTCTCTCCTTTAGACTATTAAAGAATATCTGTGGAGGTTTATGGAACTTAACTGTATATTAATTGTTGCATTGAGGACATCATTCAGCAATTTTTTTCATCTCATTAGGGTTTTTGGGTGTTCTAAAACCTTCTATAAGTATAAGACATCAGCTTTTAAAATTTTTCTTTCTGACTTGTACAAATAAGCAGCAGTGAAAAATTTAGTATTTAGTTTACCAAAAGTTTCATAATCATATAGTAATAATCAATGAAGGATTAATACATAATTTGTAAATATGTATATGATATGGACTGTTCAAGTTATTCAATTACTATATGTGCTTTGACATATTTTAATGTGCAATAGAATACTTGTATGGATTCTTTGAAATTGAATAAGTCAGATCAAGAGGGTATTAAGCCACATTTATGGCATATACTGGTAAAAAACAACAACAAAAAACAGGAATCTAATATGCACTATTCTCAATACATATTTATTATACATTTAATTTTAACACAGTGGAAAGAATACTATGTTATTTGTTCTAAATAACTCCAATTAATATAAATAAAAATTCTTAAACATTTCTAAAGTGTTTATTTTGTCTGAATTCAGTTTCAAAACTTTTAAAGCATCTTTCTCAAAATGTTACTTAAGTCCAACATCATCTGTTTGTGCAGAATTAAATGGCATCATTAAATAAAGATATGTTTATGAAAATTGTTATACTAAATGAAAGACATGAGAAATTCAATCCTTATGTCTTTCATTGAGAAAAATCCATATTTTTAATCACAAAAATTTATAAAAACTATTTCCTACCTAAAATGGTGAAAAATGTTTTTAAAATAGTCTTTATTTTTTCCATGAAACATTATTAACAAATTAATAAATATCTCATTGTTATTGAGTACTATACGGTTTCTACTATAGAAATAAAAAAGTAACATTGTAAAATATTCATTACATTTTTTTTTTATCAATTACATAAGATACCGTATTGGCTCGAATCTAATCCGACCCTAAAAATTTCATGGTGTTTTGGAGTAAAAAAAAATTTTTTTTGTGAAAACAAGTTTAGTTATTAAAAAATATTAATAAAACAATCCCACACATAATTAATTCAATAAAACATTTTGTTTTGAAAAAAAAATATGGTGAATATTACTTATACAAAAATTATAGTATAGTAAAATTTACCAAAAGTATAAAACACAAATATTAAAAAAAAAACACATTCGGTTTAATCATTTACTCCAAAGTTGTGACTAAAATTTCATTTGATTCTTTTTTTTTTAATTCAGATTCCTTTTATCCCTTTCATCTTCGGTCGCATTCATGATCTGAATTTATTACTGTACTAGCAGAGGTACCCGGCGTTGCCAAGGATAATTACACTTGTAGGTAAACAGAACAATCTCAAAAAAATAAATTGGGACTATCAATACAACACAGAGCAACGGGACTATCCATTCTACGGAAAAAATGAAACACAGGAATTTTAGGTGATATACCGAGACTTGTTCTAAACTCTTCTTGACTTGCCTCACCACTGCGGAGCATAACCATATACTTTAGACTCAAGTTTTTCTTGCCCTTAACGTAAAAGCTCTTAAACCCTCTTGCTCTATTCGAAACTCCCATTGTTCAGATGTTTCTAATGCCCGTATAGCTTTGTCTGTTTCAGTTGCAGAGTTTTTCTGACCAATACTCTTCTTTCTCTTTTCTTTCCAGACACAAAAATTTTTGACAGTCGTCTGGACGTTTGGATAGGGAGCTCAAGGGAGACAAACCTGACTCCGTTGCCTTATCAAGGGACACTGCCTTATTAATGTTCTGTCATTGCATGATCATTTTATGCTCACTATTAATAATTCTTGGAAACGAACGTTCAATCATCGCATTATCAGCATCTCAGTTTCCAAATTATACACTTTCCCACAGAATATAGTCAAAGTGTATTTTTATGAAACGTTTGGATCTGATGTGCTACCAAATAAGCTAGGTAATAACCCTGGCATGGCTCGGGCTTTTTTTTTGGATTAAATTTTGCAATATCTTAAAAATAAACACATGAAAACGCTTAGAATTAATACAATAGTAATTCTTAATGAAAATTCGAAATAAAAGTTTTTATAGACTAACAATGGATGGACCTCCCCAAGGATGCCACTGATACTCTAAATACTGTAATTTCTCACTCACGTAATCTTACTTTATATGTACACTTGATGTTGTTGCAATTCCCACTCTTCTTTCGATGTCTTGAAGCAAAACTTGGCCATTTGTGTAGTCTAGCGGTCGCCGATTCTTCTATTTACTTGCTTACCATTTGCTCAATACAGCACGAAGCTAATAGAGTATTTTCTCTGTCGTGTATCCACTCTTTCTCAATAGTCTGCTATCTCTCCATTATTTCCATTTACTGATCATTTTTAAAGATTTTCAAGAAATTCTTAGGTACTAAGAACTCTCTTTTCTAAGTAAAGCCTGAATAACAGGAATTCTATGCTTTGTTACAAATTGAAACTTATATATATTGCACAATATATCCTTGCATTATTAGTCATGACATATATATTGGCATTGTTAGTCATGAGACACATATTGTTGATCCTTGCATAGTGTTGGCACCATTGTTCATACCTATTGCTGCACAAATTTTTCCTTGCATTGTTGATCATGAGATATAAATTGTTGGTCCGTGCAGAGTGTTTTTGAATTGCGTGTTGATATCATTGTTGCACAAACTTTGCCTTGCATTGTTGGTCATGAGATATTTCTCATTAATATGCCTTGCCATCATAATGAATATCGATTTATTATCGATAATATACATTTTTTCGAAATCTAAGTTAGACAGTGACCTTCCTCATGCTTAGATGGTCAAGTATGCAAAATTTCATCAAGATCAGCATAAAACTGTAGATTTGTATAAATAACAAACAAACAAACCCACAAACATCCTTCTTTATATACCGGGTGGGCAAGAAATAATGTGAGGTGTTCAGAGCTCGCTAGCGGGAATTCTATTAGGCCAAATGCAGTACATTTTGGTGTATATACTTAGTGGAACATGCAGTTTCGATTTCTGCAAAAAAAAAAAATAGTACCAAAAGTCGCCATAGGGGGCGCTTATTTCAAGAAAACAATGAATACCTAATTGTCAAATGAACAAATACCGTACAAACCAACTTTAGTAACAACAATAAACAATGTTTTATTTTTAATTACAAATGTGTTTCAATATGACCACCAGTGTGCTGTTCCAATAGCTGCATGCGGTACACGACATTTTCTATGGCAGCTCGCAGCATATTTGATTAATTAGTCTGATATGTAACGTTATTTGATCCTTTAAGGTTGAGAGGTCAGGAACATGTGCTTGATACACAAGGCTTTTCAAATATCCCCATAACCAAAAATCACATGGGTTGAGATCAGGCGACCTGGGTGGCCATACCAAGGGAAATGCACGACTAATTATTCTGTTGTCTGAAAAACGTTCTCGCAAGATCTGCTGCACCTGACGTCCGATGTGCGGTGGCGCACCATCCTGCATAAAAATGGTAAAATCCAGACAACCCTTTTCCTGCAATCGTGGTATCACAAAATTCCAAGCATATCGGCATACCTGGCAGAATTGACGGAACAAGTCATTGGTCCACGGGGAAGGATTTCTTCAAAAAAATGCGGGCCGATGCAGTAAAGTAAATGAATAGGAGTTTGCAGTCCAAATACTCAGTCCAGTTGTGGGTATTGATATCACCATTCAAATAAAAATGTGCCTCATCACTCCATAAAATTTGCCATAGCCATCATCCACTTCCATACGTGCTAAAAATCTCAACGAAAAGTCAGTTAGGGTACGTTCATCTCCAGGAAGCAATTGTTGAACAAGTGTGACTTTATAGGGATAAAATGTCAATATCTTATGCAATATTTTCCTCACCGTCGAATATGGGATATCTGTTTGGCGTGCTATTGCGTGTGCACTGCTGGTACCCTGTACAGTAGTCATCTCCTGTTCCACAACAGCAGTTGCAACTTCTTCAACGTGTTGCTGCCTGATTCGTTTGCTTCCCTGGCCTGGTTGCACTCCTAGAGTTCCGGTAGATTCAAATCGTTCAATCATTTTCCGTAAGTTAGTTATGCTCATCGGTCCTCTTCGTAACGTTTTCAATCGCCGGAATTCACGAAGGGCAGCACTTGCATTGTCGCTCTTCTGATAAAACAACTTGACTAATAACGCCCGGTCAGGCAGAGTAAGCGTCATCGTCAGGCCATTCGTTCGTGAATGATGGGAAATCCTCAGCCTTGCCTTTTATTGTCATGATTGCTCAACACGGAACGCGCTTATGCAAATGTATTCATTGTTTTCTTGAAATAAGCGCCCCCTATGGCTACTTTTGGTACTATTTTTTTTATTTTTTTTTTGCAGAAAACGAAACTGCATGTTCCACTAAGTATATACACCAAAATGTACTGCATTTGGCCTAATAGAATTCCCGCTAGAGAGCTCTGAACACCTCACGTTATTTCTTGCCCACCCGGTAAATATTTTCAGAGTAATAAGTGTGGTTGATAATTATACCTTAGTCATTGTCTGGTTGTGGAAAGGAAAATGCTGTAATACAGGGTGTAACGTAATTCAAACATTTTGAACATTTTGCTTAAGGAACTTTAAGTTTGTGATCATGCAAAGGATCATGCTAGGAACTTATTGTCCCTGAATTACGTTACACCCTGTATATGATAAAATTTATAATTTTCTACATTTCTATAAAAATACATAGTTTTGGTAAACAAAATTAATTATTAATATCCCTAATTGCAAATGATATTAAAGTAATTTCTGTATACATTCATTTTGCACTTTTTAATGCGGACATTAACAATCAAACATTTTTTTTGGTAAAAAAAAACAACAAACCAAAAGAACAGAGATAAAATAAAGTGTAGAAATGTTCATTTATTATTTTTTTTTTTTGGTTATTCCACATTTGTTAAATACCGAAGAAGATTTAAAATAAAACATAAATGAATTAAAAATAAAACAGTAAAGTTTGTTGGTCGAACTTATCCTGGTGATTATATAGATAAAACATTTTTGAAATTAAAATAAAAAAATTGAAAAAGAGCTAAATCATCCATTGAACAATGAAAGAGGGAGTAATTTAATATCATTAAATTTCATTTCATAGCTTTAATTATGTTTATTTACATTCAAAACTGTGAAACTTTACAACGCGAATATTAGTTAAAATGAAGCGCGGTCCAGATGCTAGTTCATCGGCTGCTCACCAGGTGTAATTTAGTTGCGCCACCAAGCGATCATTCGATTGCCTATCGAAGAGCTGAGTGGAATGAAACACTTTTAGTTTCGATTTCACACAATTTCGATTTAATAAAAGGAACAACGGAATGCAACATATAATTTTTATTTATTTAATAAATACATAATTTATTTGAATAATTAACATCATTTCTCTTTATTTTAATATACGATAATTACGCCATCCAACTCACTAAGCAAACTTCATCAAATGACGTGTTGCGCGAAGAAAGCTGCGCGAATCTCTTAAAACAGAGGATTGTCCGGTTTTCCTTTCTTATCGTCTTTGATCAGACCTCTAGATTTATGGGAAACGCTTACACTGCTTAGACTAAGCGCGCGTATATAGTCAATCCCTTATTTAATGTCACTTGATGATAGGTACTTGTGTTAATTTCCTTCATAGAGAATCATTTAATCTGTCTTTTCTTTAAATATAAGCATTTACATTTTTTCAGTTGTCCGATTTTATCAAATCATCTTTAATAAAGAATATTAGTCGTTGAGTAAGGGGTCCATAGTGCTGTTTCTATCGATAAGATTGGTAGAGACTTTACAACCAACAAAAGGAGAACAGATTTTCCGACTAGTTTCGCCGTTTATTCCCGGCTTTATCAAGGATACACACAAGAGGACATAAGCCTTTATACATGTATACAGAAAATATGGTACAGAATGAGAACATGATTGGATGAAGAAATAACAAATAGTAAATAAACAAATTATACAGTGGCGACATTTGGATAGGTGAATGGTTGGATAAGGAACCAATAACAATGAAATTATAAGGAAACCTTTTGAGGAAAATTGATTGAAATACTGTATAAAGAAAAAAAGTGACGTCATAATGCAAACAAAATCGAAAACGCGGCTACACTACTTCCACCTTCTCCAGTATTCTCCAACGAAGGAAACTTGCCCTCTCCAACCCTAAACCTCCTCACCCATCCCCATCCAAGAAATGGGTATCCTTGCGATTCATTAGTCCTCATTTTTACCGCCTTTCCGCCTTCTCTCCTCACTCGGCCTCCAAGTTTCCTACCGCTCATCGGCCCCGTGCTTTCGCTCTCTTAATCCCCCGATCCAAACAGACACCTACAATTTCTCCCGTTCCGGATATATAGATTAAACTGTGGATTTTGCGATACATACTACATAGGCCTGTCGACCCGCAATTTCAATAAACGATTTAAGGAACACATGGACTCCTACAAAAAACAAGATAATAAATCACACTACACGAACCACCTTGTCCGCACGGGACATGCCCTAAAAGAGCAAAGTGAAATTATGACCATTCTCCATCTATGCAACGACCCATTCAAGACCGCCACTCTCGAAGCTATTGAGATCTTTAAAGATAAGATCTCCTCTCCAGATCACCTCCTCAATTGCCAAACCGTTTTTGACATTATTCTATTTTAAATTCTTTATCTTGTAATTTTTCAAATTTTGTATATTTCTTTCTTTCCATTTCTTATTGTTACCTTAGTTTATCTTAACTCTGGATGAGCGTTCTACTAGGTCCGCGTTTTCGATTTTGTTTGCGTTATGACGTCACTTTTTCCTATATATTTCAATCAATTTTCCTCTCAAGGTTTCCTTATAATTTCATGGTTATTGGTTCCTTATCCAACCATTCTCCTATCCAAATGTCGCCACTGTATAATTTATTTATTTACTATTTGTTATTTCTTCATCCAATCATGTTCTCATTATGTACCATATTTTCTGTATATAAAGGCTTATGTCCTCTTGTGTGTATCCTTGATCATGCCAGGAATAAAAGGCGAAACTAGTCCGAAACTCTGTTCTCCCTTTGTTGTGTTGTAAAGTCTCTACCAATTTTAAAGAATATTAGATTTCATATTTATTATTACATTGATTAGCACATTTTCTATATATAGAAATGTGCTTATGTGATCGGTTTGTCCAGCTGTCCGTCCGTCCGTCTGTAGACAATCCCACAATTCATTGCGTTGCATGTATTGAATTGTATGTATTGCAATCTCACAATTCATTCAATCATGTCTTGAATTGCTGGAAGAAACGAATTATCCTCGCATTTGGTAAAACGCGTGTTGAGAACATGGGTTCGGTTCTGCGCGTGCTTTAAACATTAATGAGATGGTGTGCGTGCAGGATGCACGTGTTTGACGATTATTAAAAGGGCAGTTCGGTCCCTAAATCAAGAGAATTTTTTTATTCCTAGGGAGCTTAGCATTTATTACGATAACTTGAAAACGAATTAACTTTTTCACAGTCTGTTTTCACCAATCCATTAAAATGGGACAGAGTACGCAGAAGTACGAACGTGAGATAGCAGGAATAAGTACGTGCTCTAATAGCACGTGCTTAAATAATACCATTATGATACCCTCTTAAACATTTCCTATAACAAGATATGGCAAGTAATATATCAAACAAATTGTCACAACATATCATGAACGAATATAAAAGAGTAACTAGTGATAGCAAGTATCGGTCTAATGGCACGTGTACGTGAAAGGATGTCTCATGAATGAATATAACGGTATATAGTGATGTCTGAATTGTTTAGTAGTGCGTGTTTTAATGGTACCAAATGGTACCATTGGAACTTTCAATGCTAGGATATTGCATGTAATATATCAAACCACTCGTAATAACGTGCCATGAGTGAATATCACGAGAAAATAATGACCATGGTTATTGGTTCAGTAGCACGTGCCCTACTGGTGCCCTATGATACCATATGGTAACCTTGGAACTTTCAATGCTAAGATATGGCATGTAATATATCAAACGACTCGTAACAAGGTGCCATGAGTGAATATCACGAGAAAATAATGATAATAGTTATTGGTTTACTAGCACGTGCCCTAATGGTGCCCTATGAAACCATATGGTACCATTGGTAATTTCAATGCTAAGATATGGCATGTAATATATCAAACGACTCGTAACAACGTGCCATGAGTGACTATCACAAGAAAATAATGATAATGGTTAACAGTTTAGTAGCACGTGTCCTAATGGTGCCCTATGAAACCATTGCAACTTTCAATGCTAAGATATGGCATGTAATATATCAAACGACTCGTAACAAAATGTAATGAGTGAATATCACGAGAAAATAATGATAATGGTTATTGGTTTACTAGCACGTGCCCTAATGGTGCCCTATGGAACCATTGGAACTTTCAATGCTAAGATATGGCATGTAATATATCAAACGACTCATAACAACGTGCCATGAGTGACTATCACGAGTAAATAATGATAGTGGCAATTGGTTTTGTAGCACGTGCCCTAATGGTACAATACAGAATTTATAGAACTTTTAATGCTAAGATATGGCATGTAATATATCAAACGACTCGTAACAACATGTAATGAGTGAATATCACGAGAAAATAATGATAATGGTTATTGGTTTACTAGCACGTGCCCTAATGGTGCCCTATGGAACCATATGGTACAATTGGTAATTTCATTGCTAAGATATGGCATGTAATAGATCAAACGACTCGTAATAACGTGCCATGAGTGAATATCACGTGTAAATAATGATAATAGTTATTGGTTTAGTAGCACGTGCCCTAATAGTGCCCTATGAAACCATTGGAACTTTCAATGCTAAGATATGGCATGTAATATATCAAACGACTCATAACAACGTGCCATGAGTGACTATCACGAGTAAATAATGATAGTGGCAATTGGTTTTGTAGCACGTGCCCTAATGGTACAATACAGAATTTATAGAACTTTTAATGCTAAGATATGGCGTGTAATATATCAAACGACTCGTAAAAACATGTAATGTGTGAATATCATGAGAAAATAATGATAATTGTTTTTGGTTTAGTAGCAAGTGCCCTAATGGTGCCCTATGAAACCATATGGTACCATTGGAACTTTCAATGCTAAGATATGACATGTAATATATCAAAGGCTCATAACAAGGTGCCATGAGTGAATATTACGAGAAAATAATGATAATGGTTATTGGTTTAGTAGCACATGCCCTAATGGTGCCCTATGGCATGATATGGTACCATTGGAAGTTTCAATTCTAACACATGGCATGTAATATATCAAACGACTCGTAACAACATGTAATGAGTGAATATCACGAGAAAATAATAATAATGGTTATTGGTTTACTAGCACGTGCCCTAATGGTGCCCTATGGAACCTTTGGAACTTTCAATGCTAAGATATATGCATGTAATATATCAAACGACTCGTAACAACATGTAATGAGTGAATATCACGAGAAAATAATGATAATGGTTATTGGTTTACTAGCACGTGCCCTAATGGTGCCCTATGGAACCATATGGTACAATTGGTAATTTCAATGCTAAGATATGGCATGTAATAGATCAAACGACTCGTAATAACGTGCCATGAGTGAATATCACGTGTAAATAATGAAAATAGTTATTGGTTTAGTAGCACGTGCCCTAATGGTGCCCTATGGTACCATATGGTAACCTTGGAACTTTCAATGCTAAGATATGTCATGTAATATATCAAGCGACTCGTAACAACGTGCCATGAGTGACTATCATGAGTAAATAATGATAGTGGCAATTGGTTTTGTAGCACGTGCCCTAATGGTACAATACAGAATTTATAGAACTTTTAATGCTAAGATATGGCGTGTAATATATCAACCAACCCCTTACGCGTTATTAGATATTTTGTTATCCATAGCTTATTTGAATCAAGAGTATAGTACTCTTAGGCTTAATGGTATTTAAAACTCATTACTAATTAATTTATTAGTAGTTAATCGCTTGCTTCAATAAGACTTTAGTAATTTAATATGAAAATCTAATAGATGCTTACATTATGTGAGAATTCTTACAAATTAAAGAACTTTTATTTTTTTAAGTGTATGAGGAATAACTTCACTCTCCATTTACCTTTCATTCTTCAAGTTTATTCTTTTAAATTCTCTCCATACGTTAGCCTATTTAAATAGTAATTTACAATTTAGTTTTCATGTTTATTTATTTACTCTCAAGTGTTTTAAAATGTTGGTTAATTCTATATATCCATGTACGATGCTATAAATAGAAAATGTGCTCCCTTTATCCGCTTTGGCGGTAAAATCATTCTTGTTTTTCTTTTATTTTTGAAAAGTTATGCCAAAGCAGAAGGAGGTTTTTTTCATAGATGATACTTAGATTTGTTACTGAGAGCATTGTTAGTGGATAAGTAATTATAAGTAAATAAAAGGGAGTATTGCGGTATAAATAAAAATAAGACAGACAGCAGTATACGATATTGATTAAACGGCCAGTCATTTGTCATTACAGTAATCGACTTAAGGTCGTAATCGGTACAATTTCTTTTAAAAGCTCCCAATGGATGGCGTCTCCAAATACGGCCCTTTCGCAGAATCTAAAACATGAATTTTTCTAAAAAAAAATAAAAATACACATAAACTTACAATATCCGGAATAACCACCAAGAGCACCTCTGGCAGCGGCTAGACGGGCTGGGAGAGACTCAGTGAGGTACTGGAAAGTGTTCACAGGGATACTGGGCCAAGCTGACTGGAATTAAATTGACAGCTCTTGGAGGATACGAGGTATAACACAAAGTGCGAGTAAGTGGATGGATGTGGTCACATATATTCTCGATTACGTTGAAGTCCGAGGAGTTTGAGGGCCAGGGAAATACAGTAAAGTCTTCCTCGTGCTCTTCTAACCACTCACGTACAATTCCACCTGTATCAGATGTCGCATTGTCGTGCTGGAAGTGCCAGCATGCCCAGAAAAAACAATGTCCATAATGTATGTGTATGGATGATCAGCAAGAATCGATGCGTATTTAAATCGATTCATATTGCCATCCACAATAGTGAGTGTACGCCGAGAATGCTACGAAAACTTTCCCCAGACCACATCGCTGCTTTCGCCGCTTGTTGCCGTCCACAATGGTGGAAAGGTGATTGTTTTCTGACGGCTTTCGCCGTATGCGGCAACATCCGTCCGTCCGATGGAGCAAAAGCGTGATTCCAATGTTTGTACTGCAGTCCAAGTTCCAGCCTTTTTTTGCTGATGCACAGTCATTAGCATAGGTGCTGTCACCATCCGTCTGCTGCGCAGCAATGTTCGCTGAACTGTCCAAAATTAGTAAAACCAAAATCACTTTTACTTCAAGTCTGGCAAAATCCAGTGGAGGGTACGGAGTTTGGCATCCTAAAGTTTTGACTACTAGGGTGGCGCGCACAATAGACGGAGGGAGAAGAAATACATGATCGTACGTGTTTTTCTATGGACCTCAAGCTGTTTAATGGCAAAAGCAAATTTTCAAAATATTTGACAAAAAGATGGAATGCTGAAATTTCATCCAAGTACTGGGTAGTATTGCTTTGTACAGGATGCACTTCTGTCTACCAAAAAAGAGGTGAAAGTACTCAGAAAAAGATCTTTGTTTAGGTTGCATCTGATCCATGTAGTGCATAGAGATACAATTTTAAACTTTTTATACCGTTAGGGGAAATATATTTAACAATTCAAGAAAAATTTGGTTTAAATATAATTTTATAAATTATGAATTGTAAAAACAAATTCTTTATATTTAAAATTTTTTTAATGTGGTTGGGTAATTATGAAAATATGAAAATTGAATTGTTAAATTACAATTTTAAAATTTATTATGAGGTTTCTTTGTGACAATTAGATTGCACTTTTTTTGCGCAGATATAAATAGATCAAGCAAATCAAAACATAAAGCATTTATCATGCAAAACTGCGAAAATTATAAATATGCAAATAAAATTAATTAATAAAATAAATTGAAGATCCGCCCGATTCTGCTTCAGTTCTCGTCTCCCACCTTCAAAGACTCTGTGATTAGGAATAGAAAGATGCTCAGAGGTCTTCCTATTTATATCGCCGAGGATTTAACTGCTGCACGTTACCGGCTACTATGCACGGCTAAGACCATGCTTGGCCCACTTAATATATGGGCACATGGGGTTAGAGTCCTAGCCAAGGATCCTACCGGCATGATTACTGTCATCCGTCCTGATATTGACTTACAATCTTTAGTCAATGTCTCATAAGTATTATAGTTCCTAATGTTGGTAATTTTTTTATTAATATAAATAATTCTTTTTTATGATGTATTTTTCTTTTTTATCCGCCTCTCACATTGTCGATGTATTTTATCCGCCTTTCATTGTTCTACCTCAACTGCCTGTCCTCTCCTCATGGTTTCTCTCTCTAACTTAACTATTACTAACGAACTAACTTCCTTTATTCATAGTCTCGCTAACAATTCCACGACCCCTTTGTTTTTGTTCAGTCTGAATATTCGCAGTCTCTCCGCTAACTCAACCGCACTATTTGCTTCCCTAGGTCTCCTGCAAATCGCTCCATATATTATCTCTTTAACTGAGACATGGACGAAATCTCTGTCCGACATACCTGCTTTAAATAATTATAACATTGAAGCTATTCATCGTCCCTCTAAACGAGGCGGCGGTCTAGTAATTTACATTCTAAAAACTTTATACTGTGCACCTGTTAGCGCCTACACCACCTGTAACCCCGACATTGAAATTTTAACACTTTTAATTAAAGACAAATTTTTCTATATTTCTTTATATCGCCCCCCATCGGGTATATTTTCCAAGTTTATTAACTATCTATCAGCTATGCTACTAGATTTAAGTTTCTCAAATAAGAAAATCATTATCTCGGGCGACTTCAACCTTGACCTCTCCAAGTCTTCTTCCAATGCTAATATACTATTAGACCTTTTATCCAGGGCAGATACCTCTCCGTTAGTTTCTTCTCCGACTCACTATTCTAATTTCCATAACATTTACTTTTTAATTGATCAATTTTTCTCTTTTTCTCTTGACAATCTGAATAGTGGTTCCGTAGATTGGCATATCTCAGACCACTTTCCTATTTTCACTTTTCAAACCTCCCCCCCCCCCCCTTATTAACGATCACTCCAATGAGAATCCTTATTTTCAATTCATTTTTAGAGCTAACTGACTGGCAATCGTTACTCAACCCCGAGATTAATATCAATTCCTTATTCGACAAATTTCTTACTTACACTTCGGTATATCCCGATATACCACAGACATTTCCCATCCAGGATTGCTACCACAGACATTTCCAAAATTAATATATTAAAACATTGGCTAAACCCTTCCATTTTATTATTAATTAAACATAAGCATTCTCTCTATAGAAAATTTAGACGTACTTCTAATAATCACACTAGACAGTCTTTTCGTTCCTTTTCAAATTATGTCCGTAAAATAACGAGAGAGGCCAAACTCTCCTATTTTGCAAACTTCTTTAACAAGGTCACCAACAACAAAACTAAGTGGAAATCTATAAATGAATTATTGTACGGACACCCACCTTCCATAATGCCTTTTTCTGTTCCCTCCACCATTGACTCAGCATATTTAACATCTTTTCTCGATTCCTCTAGCCCCACACATCTCAAAATTCTTTCCCCAACCAAGATTATCCACCCTGCACCTCTGGAAAGCCTAGTTCATTATTTATTAAACCCACCGATACTTAGGAAGTATCATCCGTCATTCATGGTCTCAAACCCTCTCACCACCTGGACTCCCCCGGCATTAGTTCGATTATCTTGATCTCTGCTTGTTCAAGAATTTCTATTCCCCTCGCTCTATTATTCAACATCTCTATTTCCCAAGGCCTATTCCCGGAATGTCTCCGCTCTGCCCAAATTATCCCTATTTTCAAAATAGGACACCGCTCTAATTTTTCTAACTACCGCCCCATTTCTATTCTTCCTCACTTTGCTAAAATTTTCGAAAAACTCTTTAACTCTCGGTTATCCTCTTACATATTGTCTAACGCTTATCTTTCTTCCTCGCAGCATGGTTTCTCCCCCAATCGTAACACCTCCACCGCTTGCTTTGATTTAATTGAATATATCATCATAAATATGTCCAAAGGTAAACTTGTCATAGCAATGTTTTTGGATTACTCTAAGGCGTTCGACTCAATTCCTCATAACCTTCTGCTACACAAATTAGCCAAATTTTATAATATTCGGGGTCTACCGCTCCAATGGATTGCCAGCTTTTTAAAAGATAGACAATATACCCTCACCCTTTTTAACAAATCCTCGTCCACCATAACGCGTAACATCGTCCACCGTTCTTCAAGGCTCCATACTATCCCCCCCCCCTTCTCTTCAATTTATTTATTAAGGATCTCCCCTCGACTTTAGTTACTCTATCCTCGATCCTTTACGCCGATGACGCAACTCTACTTTACGCTGACTTTACTCTTTCCGCGATTCGACACTCGTTTAATACTGTAATTAACAAATTATTAACTTGGAACAGCCAAAATCACCTCCAATTAAATCTTGAGAAAACCACTTATACGTATAATCTTCCACCAACCTAACAGAAAGCTTGACTTAGTTAATTTTAACTTACGCTATAATACAGAGGAACTCATTCCTACTAAATCTTATAAATTTCTAGGAATTCATCTTTCTTATAATCTTTCCTGGGATGCCCATATCTTCTACTTTAAACTACCGGCTCGGTCTTTTCTCACGGCTTCATTTTCTCCCTAAAAACATTCTGCTACTACCCTATTTTGCTCTCATTCATTCATTACTTATTTATAGCCTTGAATTTTGGGGTAGTACCACCATAACAAACTTAAAACGCTTACATCGTATTCAGAAATGGTTTGTCAGAATTTTGTTTAAACTAAAAAAATCCGACCCCGTCTCCCATCTCTTTCCCTCAGCAGGTATTATGCCCATTTTTCAATTGCATTCTTATTATCTTGCGCTCTTCATCTTTAAAGCCTTAAATAACAAGCTCGTTTCTTCTCTTCCCCTTTAACTATTTCAACTCAAAATCGTTAGGACCTTATAATTTACGGAATAATGACTCTCTCACTTTCTCTCTGATTAAACGCTCTTACCAACTTAAGAGCGTTACTAATGCAGGAATCAGACTATGGAATAATCTAACTATCGAAATACGCTCTTCCCCTTCCTTATCCATTTTCAAAAGCAGACTGAAGAAATATTTCTCTAACTTCTCCTACAATCCCTTTTAATCCATTGCATTCATATTATCTCTTATTGATTGTATTTCTTATTCTCCTAACTCGTCGGTCTTCGGCCATTCTGGCCCTGGTAAGATTTTTAATTATTCTTAATTAAATGAAATGAAATAAATTTTATTATATATTCTAGGAGCCAAAAATGAAAAATATATATATTGTTCACTTTGTGATGATGAGTGAGTATAAAAAATAGGAAATATAATAATAATAAACCATTAAAGAATGACATAACCAAGTACCGAAAGGTTAAACTAAACCATTCGCGGAACTATATTTATAAACCGCCCTAT
>JAHWFO010052261.1:329286-340468 GCA_023313115.1 Rhysida immarginata | reverse complement strand
CTGCTATTCAATATCTACTCTGCAGACCTAATAACTTCTTTACCAACTAATGATGTTCAAATTCTAATGTATGCGGACGATCTTAAAATGTTTTCGTGCATTGACAGCTGGCAAGATTGTATTAAAATGCAAGAAACGTTGGACTCAATTCTCTCCTGGTCTAAATCGAACGGATTAAGTCTTAACTCGAGCAAATCACACGTAGTTTCCTTCTCCAGGAAAGTAACAAATTATATTTTTGACTACAAGATTGATTATGATATCATTGGGAAAAAGAACGAAGTTAAAGATTTAGGCATTTTATTTAATTCTAACTTATCTTTTACCCCGCATATTGACAACTTGCGTACCTAATTATGTCCAACTACGCGTACCTAAGCTCAATTCCCGAAACAATGGAATTTTTTATTTACCTTTACTAAAGAAAACAATTATTAATAATTTACCCTTCTATAGAATGTTTAAATTATGTAATATTATATCCAATCTGATTGATATCAGTGCAATGAATTATAACCATTTCAAAAAAATTGTTACAGAAAATATTTCACTCATTCTGTAATTCTTAATTATTTTTCTTTGATTACAATTTTTTTTTTCATATTAATATTTTCATTTTTTTATTATCTATAAATTTATTGTACTTTAATTTCTTTCTTTCAATGTAATTGTTCAGCTGTAAGCTGTTACTGGGCACTCAGCCTGCTGCTTACAATTTTAAATAAAATAAAAATAAAAATAAAATAAAACATCATAAGAGATGTCTCCCATAGAATTGCCTCTTGAAAAGGCTTACCGCATTTTTCAAAAATCCATTAACTCTCATAAAGTTAATAATAATAATTATTAACTGGAGATGCTCTCCAAGCATAGGTAATGATTTTTCAATCGAAAAATCTCATAAAGTTATTTATTTCTAATAGATAACCTACAACGAAATTTTCTATTGTAGTTCCTAAAGTCACATATGGCGTGTTAATTTGGTTTACTCACCATACTCAAAACTTTTTACTCCTACAAAAGAAATTTCTTGCATTTTTAAATTTTCTCTCAAAAAAATATAACAAGCATGATCTCAATATGGAATTTATAAATGTGTTTACTCTTTCCAATACCATTGGTAATATTTTTCTTAATGTCCTTAAGAGGATTGTTTCTGGGGCTGTTTGGATGCCCGAGGTTCTGTCATCTATCGGGCCGTAAGTTCCTAGAAAAAGTCGTCATAAGTGTCTTACTTTAATAACTCCTAGTACGAGGACAAATATTGGTGAGATTACACCTTCGTATAAACTTGTTACTTTGTATAATAAAATCCTTTCTCATAAAGATGTAGACATTTTTAATGACCAAACCAATTCTATTTTTAAGACTTTAAACATCTGACTTTGATTTATTTGTTCCGAAATGTAATCTTTTTCTTTTGAATTCTTTCCCCGCTTGGGTTTTATACCTGTAGGGGCAGTTTGTATTTGCTTGTACATTCTGATCTGAATAACTTAAATTAAATTAAATTAAATTATTATTATTATTATTATTATTATTATTATTATTATTATTATCTAGGTAGCTTTGATCGTTGTAAGGAAGCTATGTTCCAATTCTCATTGCGCAAGTGCTCATGGGTTGAAAGGCTCTCGAACATGGCGTCTTGTTTATCGATGTTTCTTCAAGCCTTTTTAGTGAAGTTTTTGGTCATCTACTAGTAGAAAAATTATATCACTAAACTGTCCATGTGTTGATATAAAGCTCTTGAGCTGGCTGAACCGACAATTTCTAAAGCTGATTGAAATTCAATAATACATGTACCGTATGTGCTTCCAGCCTGACTAATAAATAATTGCATGTACCGATGCGGGAGGGGGTGCTATTTTCTGCAAAGAAAACAGTAAATAAAGCAACGAGTCCTCGATGTCTATTGTTTAATAAACGATTCCTTTCTTTATTTTCATGGGTATATTTCTCCTTGTAGAAATTAAGATTATATTAACCTGTTTCTTATAAAATAACCATCATTTCGTAAATACATGAAATTAAAACGAAATTAAATCAATTTCAAATCAATTTCCTCATATACGGTACAAAAAAAAATTACATAAAACTTATGATGCACAACAAACATGTTATTAATTTTTATTGTATATTAGGAATTTTGGTTTATTTTTTGTATATATTTATTTTTTGTTGAGGTCCGAAGCCGGTTTCTGCTGTGGTTTAACTTGCTTTAGGTGTAGGATGATTTGTTCATTCTCCTAGGACTTTAGCAGTTTCTCCCAACCATCGGAAGCAACGACTTTTTTATGTATCTTCAATACACCAGCTATTTTCAATCGTTTAAGATCATTTAAGCTGTACACGATGCTACACGACCCAACGTTTATACGCGGCTGGCTGGAAAAAGCAGCAGAGAACCTCAAGAAAGAACTAAGAAGTACCGTTTGATACTGTAAAGAACTAAAATAGAATCAAATTTCTTATTGGACCAAAAAAGAGAACTAAGTAGTTTTTTTAAGACAAAACGGACCAATTTAGTTCCCGAAGAACTAAATCTGGTCACACTGGAAACGCTTTCTGCCTGTTGGAAGCAACCACAGCGCACTTGCAAGCCACGCCCCCAAGAAAACTGTAAATGGCTAATTCAGCAGAAAATTTACAATAACAGTAAAAAATTTCAAATTATTTATATTTTGAATTATGATGAAACTATATATAATTTTATTTCTAAAATGAACAAGAATATTATAAATAAGATAATAGACAATGATACAGTAATTAAAAAAAGTGAGTAAAATAGTAAGTGTTTAATATAATTACCACTAGATGGCGCCAAATTAAATTACGCGATGTCAACAACAATAAAGACATCATTGTACGCGATACTGCAGTGGCTAGAAGTCAAAGCCACCTAGAAACATTGTTTGTAGGTGGCTTTGCTAGAAGTAATAGTGTGTCAATTGAATACTAAATGCAGCCTGAGAAATGTAATGATGACTGATGACACCGCCATATGGCATTACTATCTAATGCGCCGACAATTACCAACGCCTGCTAAAGATAAGGCCTGAGCGCGAAAACGTCAATGGATTTTAACAATCAGTATTTTTCGTTTGTTGGAAACAATGAAGATTAGATTGTTGGCCGGATACTATGATCAGGTGACTTTTCCGCGCCAGGGCCTGTCTTTCTCGTGGGCTACGATCTTCGGATGATGATGTAACAATGTCTGACTTTTTCGCGCTCTGGCCTTATCTTTAGGAGGCGTTGCCATTGCTCTATAATGCATGGCATTCAATGTACGTTTAACAGCATTAACACTTTAAAAATACTTGTTTAATATAACAAAATAAGATTGTAAACTTGAAATAATATGCAGATAAACCAATTAAATGAATTTCAAAGCAGTATTCGCTTTTTTATTATTTAATCGAATAGCCATTTTCCCTCATTACTCCGTTGGTTTTCATTTGTTTTACGGTTTCGTTATGTGTCTCTAAATTAAAATTTAAACAATAATATAACCTAGGACGATTATTACTAATAATTCGAGTGCAATTAAAACAGAATAGTTATCAAATTAATGCAGTATAACAAATACGAGGTATGTTCAAGTTATAAGGTCTCCAAATTTTTTCATCTGCAGTGAGAGTAAGTAGAAATATCCGGATGCTTTTAAAATTTCGCGGGAAATATTTCGTCTTTACTAACATAGATGGCAGCACTATACTGTAAACGGCGTGAATACCGTGCGCGTTGCCGCGAACGATGTTTCATATATTTAAAATGGCGAAGTTTAGTTTACAAGACCAACGTGTAATCACACATGTATACCATCGTGTAACTAAAAAACTATGCCTGATAGCGAATTTCTGATTTCAGATTTGAATTTATCACATGAAAATCCTTCAGAAACACATATTTGCATATGAGAAAATTGACTCTTGTTGAACAGTGTAATTGTTTGATGCGTGTAATAACAATTAGTAAACAGCGTGATTAACGATTCCTAATGAATAGGGTAATAGCGCCGACGAAGCGAAAATTTCAGACATTCTCTGGAGTCGAAGAAGCCTATGCGAATCCAAAGGAGTATGAAAGTCGAAAGCATCGATTGCTATGCTATGTTCGTGGTCCAAAATCATTTGAAGATCTTCGAAGAGTTGTTGGTATATTGCAAGATATCAGGTCGTTGCATATCAAATGTCGGATTGCAGAGGTCATCTTTAATGGCCCTCTAGAAAGGACACCTTCACACGTGCTATTCGAAATAACCCCCATTGCAAGCCAAACATTGTTGCCAACGATTTGGCAGCTTCTCGAGCCCTCTCCGATAGAATCCATGGTCACGGAACTCAGTAAACTCCCGGAATGCGTTTTCGACGTCTGCTTGGGTTAGGAATGTTTTCCTCCGGAGAAAATTTATGCAGCCTCTGGAAAAGATGGTAGTCGGTAGGGAAGAGGTCCAGAGAGTACGTGGGTTGTGAAGCACCTCGTAGCCCAGAGCCTGTAACGCCTCTTGCGATGCACAAGTGCGGGCTGTTGCTGACACAGTTTTGTGTGCATACGAATTTAGTTCACGACAGTAGGTCGCAGCGGTGATCGTCTCCCCCTGCTGCAGGAAGCTATAATGCACTACACCAAGGATGTTCCACCAAACTGTAACCATGAGCTTCCTGGGGTGCAGCGGGGGTTTAGGGAATTGTCGCGGGAGTTAATCAGCATCCAGCCACTGTGCTGACGTTTCCTATTGCCGTATAGGAGCCACTTCTCGTCGCAGGTGACAATGCGATCAAGAATCCCCGCTTCTTCATGGCGCAAAAGCAATTCCGTACACACCTCCAACCGACGCCCTTTTTGGTTTTCCGTAAGTTCATATGGGACCCATTTGTCCTACTTTTTCACCTTGCCGATGGTCCTAAGGTGTCTACTGACAGTCGACGCTGATAAAGCATGATCCCCTGCAAGGTCTCGAACAGTTATTGACGGGTCCTCTTCCACAGATTGCTTCAGATCAGCGTCATTTAACACGTTGGGCGGTCTGCCGCGTGGCTCGTTTGCCAGGTCCGTCACTCCGCCCGGAATTTTCTGAACCAACTTGGACAGTGCGTTCGTTTATGGTGCCTACACCGAATACCTTATTGATGTTTCGAGAGGCGTTGGATGCAGTGTGATTCAACCTGAACTCGTAATGCATTATCACAAGTAATTCGTATAAAGAACGGATATTTATAAGAGAAAAGGACGAGACACAAAAACCCGGGAATACAATAAATAATAGTTATTAAATAAAAATGAAAAATAAAATAATAATTAACAATTAACAAAATAATTAATAAATAATAAGTAAAATCAAAATAAAACTAGAAATATAAAATCAAATAAAAAGCTGACGTTTCGGATCGAGACTATCCTTTATCAAAGCAAAAAGGATAATTCTCTAAAGGCAATTCTCTAGTTTTATTTTGATTTTACTTATTATTTATTAATTATTTTGTTAATTGTTAATTATTATTTTATTTTTCATTTTTATTTAATAACTATTATTTATAATTCGTATAAAGTGATGACTATCTTCGCTTGGGTTCAAACGCCATTAAATATCATCGCAGACATGCAAATTTCAGGCAGCTAGCCGCTGATAGGTTTATCTCTGGGAATGTACCACTTTGTTATGGGTACTTGCTACTAAACGTGGAAACCGTGCTGAAGCGCGGAACCCACCTCGAAATCCGACATTTGATATGCAACGACCTGATACTTACCAGGAGGCTTCAAAAGAATGGCATCGTTGCATGCGATGCGTGAAGCAATTACTGTCCAGATTTGACAACTCAGACAACTATTTACAGTCATTCTGGCATACTGCAAGTCCCCAGGAACCTAAGCGAATGTGGAATAGTTTGTAGACGCGCTGTCAGAAGACCATCAGCATCAATTCAACTCGGAAGCAACCAATCTTCGAGTGCTGTATCTAACATTAAGAGATTTGGACCAATATCTGACAAACAATGAAAGGCGACTCAAGGATTGTCTAGGGATGTCTCAATTTCCTCAGTTCGCTGATCAAGAAGTTGAAGCGTTTCAGGATTCAAATCCACTGGTCTTGCTGAAGACTGCATACCTTTGGGCAAGATTCCAAGAGTCGGTGGATCAAATATCGCTCTTAAATGAATGACAGCTGATTGTGTACAATCACATATTAAATGCGGTATGCAATGAGACGCCAGAAAGGAGATTAGTCATTTTTGCTGCAAAAAGTGCTGGCGACTGTTCGATTGGAAGGCAAAATTGCCCTGACAACGACAACGAGTGGAATTGCAGCACTTTGGTCAGGTGAACGGGACATTCAATCTTCAAGCTGGGCCTGGATCTAAATGTAACTTCAACCTGTAGTACCCCCATTCAATTGCACCATGCAGAATTGCTATGCAAGGGCAGATCCTGGACATGTGAGTTACTAAATATATTTCTTTTCGTATAATCTATGGGTGTCTAATGTTGCTTATTGCCTCTTTAATTACTTACATTTTTGCAATGCTACTTTGGCACGTTGGTTACATGGCGTGTTCGACAACCTTGATATTGTAGGTTCGAATCTTTCAGAACAGACTTTAGAAATAGAAACAGCTTTGTTTCCCGTCTTCGTTTTCCCTTGACAAACTCGGCGAAGACGGGCATCTCAGCTAGTAAGACCTAAATTATGACTAAGTTAGGTGATATAACAATGTATGGCATTTCAGTGATGAGCCCTTCTCTCTCGTTGGTGTTGCATTAACGGACAGAAAGCAATCACGTGCTCTACGACCTGATCACGTGGTTTTGTTTATTTATTCAGTTTCCGAACCTACCGCGCAGTACCGCTACGATCGCTTTTATTTCAACAAATACTTTCTGCTTATACTTTGTACAACCTAAGTTTGACTGGGCGTGTCTAGTTAAATTTCCAGGTTAATGTTCACTATCTGCACATCGCGCGATGACTGATCATGCGACCAAGGCTGCACTAAAGCCAGCGGCTGCTCGTCCATAGGCACTGCGGCACCCCCAGTTTCACTTTCGATATCGATAAAATTCAATATAATGTGTGTTTTTTTTTTCTTTAATACTATTCTTATACATGTATATTACATGATCCTTAAGCTTAATGTCACTAGCTATTCCCTAGTTCGTGAAAAAATTACAATTTTCTGACGCAGCACCCCCAGAAATTTTAGCTACGAGCCGCCACTGACTAAAGCTCTAGATTAGTTAAGTACGGCAAACCTTTTCCGCGCCGCCCGCAGCTGCTGATTAGTAGAACGGCTGTCACGTGAGTTTGTCAGCCATTGTTGGCCCCAACGCAGCGATAGATACCATTGAAATGCATGTGGAAGATGCAATTTAGATTAAATTTTTAATGAAATATTCGTTGACTGATCCTGAATTTTAATCCGAATACACAAAATTTCAGGATTCTTCAATCTATGCTCCTTGGAAGTTAATAAATTCGTTAAAATATCCGAAGAAGTAATAAGAAGTAAGTACGTTTCTATTATAACTTTACCGAATGTTATAGAAATGTTGCATTGTGCAATTTTCAGACGATCAGAAAATATAATTTTTTGTTGAATATAGTTCTTTTTAAGAAAATACAATTCAATTTCCGCAGGTTACAGTGTTTTTGATTTTTTTTTTTTTTTTTTTTTTTTTTTTTTCCATGTTATTTTCATCTTATTTTAGCAAAGTTAATTATCACTCATCATTAAACTTGAATATAACGTATGAAATTGAATAAAGAAAATTTGCTATTTGGGTGAAAAAAATATAGAAAATTTTAGCTATAAGATTTTGGTAGATTTTTTACGTCAATATTATAAACCTCCATAAATGAATAAATTTCAAAGTACATTGCATGTGTAGTTATTTTTTGTAATTTTTTTTTTGTAATCAATCGTATGGTTTTTCCAAATTATAATTTTTAAAATTTTCTATCAAAATATAATTATCAAAGCAATTTTTATATTTAAATCAAAAACTAAAATTTAATAGTTCCTATTTTATTAAATTATATTTGATATTTTTTATAATTATAATTATAGTTTTTTTAATAATTTAATAATTTTTATAATTTAATAAAGTTAAAATTGGTAAAGTGAAATTTTTGATATAAATATAAAAATTAATTTGATAAAAGTTTATTAAGTTATATTTTAATAAAAATTTATAAAATTATATTTTGATAAATAAAATTACAAAAACTACACCAATGTTTTTTAAAATTTATTAATTACTTGTAAATCTTTTATTAAGGATAAATGAACAAAGTGAAAATGACCTAAAAACTTAATCTGGTTATCATTATATTGCCTCAACGTTATCATTATTTATATGTAAAAACTTATACTTGAAAACAAAATTTAAAGAAAAATCAATAGTTACAGAATTTACTGATTGTCAGTTAATTTTCCAGACGATAATTATAAGAAAATTTGCGAAAAGGATGCATTTAAGCCGAATTTTAGAGGAAGCGTAACTCACTTGATAGGGCCAACTGGGCCAACAATGGCGGATTTGGTAGCAGACGATGAAGTTTGCCGTATTTTCCTAATCTAGAGCTTTAGGCTGCACCCCCCAGACCCGCCCTCTAACGGACTAATATATACCCCCTTTTCTATTTAGTCACAGTAGATGGCTAAGCAGTGATGGTTAAATTACTAAAATTATCATTTATCTTGGTCGCATGATCGTCATCGTACGATGTGCAGATAGCGAACATTAACCAATTTCCAATTTTAATTGTTAGACATTGCAACAATGTATAACAAGTGAAATCGGAAATTTAATTGCACACGACCAGTCAAACTTTTGCAGAACAGTTTTTACTGTGGCGTCAATAATGCCTTGCCTCGTTGTTACTACTTGTGTCATTCATGCATGGCTTGAGTGTTTCATTGGAGAAGTTCAGAGGGCGCCTATTAACAACATATCACATTTTTTTATGGGAAAATTATGAAATGGCATGTCTCTCTATTGAAGGTCTCTGGTTTGGATTGACCGAAAAAAAAAACATGAATAATAAAAAATTTTGAGCATATCATTTATTTCAAAAAATGGTATTTCATGCTGACAACACACTCCTTGCGCCATAGTACCTATTTTTAAGATATCTTTTAACTTTTTTATTACAAAAGGGGGGGTGCACATTACCATCTTTTCTTCTATATAAACAGGGTTATTTTACAGAAGAATATGGTAAATAGAGCGTACTAAAACGATCATTTTTATTAAGCAATGTGCGTACTATCTCGCATCGATACGCACTACACTTATTTCAGTGTTTTGACTGTTTTCCATTGCTTAAGTTTTTAGGTTCATTGAAAGCTCAGTCATTGGCGAGTCAAACTTGAAAAATGAAGAGTTACAGGTAACCGTTACGCATTTGGTGTATGGTGCTGCGAATCAATAGGGACCGGTTATCAAGGTCCCATGGCCAGCAAGATCGCCTGATCATAATCCGCTGGACTTCTTATGGGGACATCTGAAGATCCTAATATGCTACACTTGTAGATCATGTCCATGTTCTTTTATCACGGATTGTTGACGCCTGTAACACCATACGCACTACACCTAATATATTTCAACGCGTGCGGCAGTCGATGCTTCGGCGATGCCAGTGTTTTATATAAGAAATGGCCGTCAGTTCGAAGTACTTCTGTAATGCACGCGTTGTCAAACTTCCGTTGTCATTGCTTATTGCTTTTCGGTGAAAGCTCAATTACACTGGCCAACAAAATTTAAGATTTTTATTGTGACAAAATGAAAGTGGGTGATTTTTGTAGTATTTTTTCTGCTGATTACGAATATAATTTTTAAATTTCTCTTACACGCACAGCTTTCTTGTTTCACAATGAAACATTTTTATATCATTCAGTGTTTGGGGCCTGGTAAATTTCCTTGCGGCCCCAAAATATGGATACTTTAAGGAATAAAACAACAAACCTTATATTTCTATTTCATTTCTTTGCCGAGTTATAACGTTTCAGAGAGTGTATAGATCAATTTAGGTCGCTCTGTACATTAAGGAGTTAAGATTTTTTTCATTACGAGAAATTTTTGTACGAAAGTGAAAAAAAATTAGACGTCACTTAAAACAATGTAGCTGCTTCTCTTCACTCCCATTACTTTAACATAGAAGTCTCGATGTGCATAACTTGGAAACTTGACGTGATAGAAAAAATCTAAAAGATTCAGATTCTACCTACAAATTACTACTAAGAGCACGTTGTGTGCTCTTAGTCACAAAATGTGTGTTGACTAGTGTAATCGGAGTTAAGCCACTGGCGCTTGCATGCAGCTGAAGCAAGTGTACCTCCATATCGATGCGAGATAGGACACACATTTCTTAATAAATAATTTTCGTTTTAGTACCCTCTATCTACCATATTCTTCTGTAACCTAAGTTCAGATTCACCCTGTTTAACACATTGGTTCATGTTGTTAAGGAAATCATAATACAGTAACAGTAAAATGAGGGCGCTTATGACTAAAAATAAAATAGACGTTTGTCGGCTATTACATTTATACCTGTTTACGCTGTTACAATATTACATAAGGGTCGCCCAAATAAAAGTGGGACTGCTGTCGGTTTGGCAAATGGTTTAATGGTAAAAAATGCGGTAAATAAAAAGAATAAAGTTATACATACGGAAAAAAATGCCTATACAGGGTGGATAAAAATATGCCATCGGATTTTGGAATTTTTTTTTGTTCGGAATTCCATGCTGAACAAGACTTCATTTGGAATTTTTCGTGTATCTGTTACGGTTTTTAAAATAGAATTTGAATGTGTCCTAATTTGCATATTTGGGTTGATGAAAAGTACACCATGGGATAGGTCACCCAACAACTTCCTATTCATTAGATTCATCAAAATTGGCATACCTGCTTCGGTTAGGAAAATAAAAGGAGGGGGGGGGGAGTCATTTTTGTATCCACCCTGTATACAGGGTGATTTACATCGAATGTAAAATACTTAAAGGGGGTATTTCCGAGTTACACAGTCAAAATTGTAACCAGTGCTAGTTAGTACTCACAAGTGAGCACGTGTTATGATGTTGAATGAGTAACTCGGAAACTACTTGTTAGAATTAGATCAAATTTTAACGGTATACACAGTCTTATGTACCCTGTTATTTCTCCAAATTTCATT
>JAHWFO010052261.1:314470-329186 GCA_023313115.1 Rhysida immarginata | reverse complement strand
CCCCTTTAAGTATTTTACATTCGATGTAAATCACCCTGTATAATTGTCTTGTAGGTTGATACAGGCGTCCTAGGGTCCGCGAGATGATGGATACCATAAGAGAAGAACCTCCGGGATTGGCCGTGGAACCGCTTGATTTTGGTATTCACCATTTCGTGGACCGCTAGGACGCCTGTACAACCTTCAAGGCAACTAAGTATATGCATTTTGTCCCGTATGTATCGCTTTTTTCTGTATTATTACCACACTCATACCTTTAAACCATTTGCCAAATAGACAGCAGTCCCACTTTCATTTGGTCAACCCTTATACAAGGATCCGGATATCACCATTTTTTAACATCAAAAAATATATTTTTTTAACAGCGTTGCTAGTTCTTAAATATAAATTGAAATAATTGTCCGGATTAAGCAAAACGTAATCTATATATAAATACGGCAACACATTTTTTGTTATGCACGTTTACCTGTGTTAACGTGGACGAATACGCTTAACACTTATTTGGTTGGAAAGTCCCTGTGTTCTAGATGTGCACAATATATTTTGTTTGCGTATTTGTTCACGTTAATACAGGTAAAAAGCGTTTCAAAAAAGGTAGCATTAAGGAACAGGTTGTGCACCATATTTGTCAACGCATGTAGCATTGTCTTTTTTATTGTTTTTTTTTTAAATAATAAATATCAAATTAACTCAAATCATTGTTGATGACAAAGAATTTTAATTGTTGTACTGTTGATGTTCATTTGAAAGCATTTTATGTATTTTTCGTCGTTTTCTAAGCTATTTTAAGGTTTTTTTCATACACTTTGAAAGTAATATTTTTTAAAATAAATACCAATTTTGAAGTTTTTTGATTTATATTTAGTTTTTAAAAATTTTCTTAACACTCTTTCTTTAGTAACAAAAAAGTTATCGATTTTTGGTCCGAAGAAGACCTTAATTTTCCACAGTGGGACGGGGGGAGAGACGCAGAGATAGGGAGGGACAATTTAGCTTAAATATAAATATTATATTTAGATAATAATTCGATAGATATATTAAAAGATATCTTTAGATTGCTTTAAATATTATTCCGAGAAATTTTCAAAGTTATCATTGCGATAAAGATTTTTCTATCAAAAAATGGAAGGAAAAATTTCGCGACTGGGTTCGAACCAGGAACCTCGGCTGTCATGACCGACGCCTCTATCAGTTGGGCTATCACAGGCACCCGGACAGCCATGCTATCTCAAGGTGTCTTAAAGACAACCAAGTTGTCAAGGTTGAAAGCCCAATGGGAGGCAGGCACCTGGCTCACAGATCGAGAATCTCTCCTATCCAACCATCAGAAAGTTTGTGGAACTCAGATAAATTAATAATAATTAATATATATTAATTAAGATAAATGAAACTCCTTTAATTAAAAGAAAACAAATAAATTAAAATAAATAATAGAAAACAATGAAAAAAGTCACCCAATTGATAAAGTAAATGTTGAAAGACGAAACATAAATGAAACAAAGGTCTTGTGGAGAAACTCAGATGAAATACAGAAGAAACACAGAAGAAACGAGGATCTAGTGAAGAAATGATACACGAACACAGGGAGGCACACTGATACAGATGAAGAAGATCTTTGATGAAAGTTCGATGATTCGTAACACGTAGATGACTAATAAATTTTCTTTTAATTAAAGGAGTTTTATTTATCTTAATTAATATATATAATATCACAACTCCTACATTTATATAATAATAATAATTAATGTTATAAACTGGAGATAAGCCTACCAAGCATCAGATAAAGATTTTTCTATCGAAAAATGGAAGAAAAAATTCTGCGACTGGGTTCGAACCAGGAACCTCGGCTGTCATGGCCGACGCCTCTACCAACTGATAGGCTTATCTCCAATTTATAACATTAATTATTATTAATTTATCATTGCGGAGAAATGAATCGGGAGTGTCAGAAATGTCATGCATAGCATTTTGGATATTTATTGTGTTATATATTTTTCATTCTTCAAAGTTTATTAATAAGCAAGATTGAGGCTACAACAATTACACGTATAATTTTTTTCTCAGAAATGTGATCGAATTTCGATCATTGGGGGATCCTAGTAGATTTAATGAGCCAACTAGTTTCAACGTTTCGTCTTCAGCACTATAATAAGAATAAGCTCTGATGAAGACGAAATGTTGAAACATGTCTCATTAAATCAATTAGGCTTTGCTTAATCCGGGCAAATGCTTCAATTAATATTTATTTTTATGTTTTGTGGGTCCTTTCATGTCGCGATTTATCACTCGGGCGAGCAAAGGCTTTTCTACAGTATTTACACTGAAACAGTTTCTCCCCTGTATGTAATTGTCTTTCATGATATACCTTACTATTAAACTGAGCAAAGCCTTTTCCACAAAACTTGCACAAAAAAGGTTTCTCGCCTGTATGAGTTCTTTCATGTAGCAGTTTATGACTTAAATCAGGAAATGTTTTTTGACAGTACTGACAAGACTGCAAATTCTCACCATCAATATGTAATTTCTCATGATGTGCTCTTCCTGATATGGATATAAAACTTTCATCACATAAACGGCAAGCAAAGGGCTTTTCACCCGTGTGAGTTCGCTCGTGAACAATTTTATTTTTTAAATGTTTAAAAGTTTTGTTACAATATTCACAAGAAAACGGCTTCTCTTTTGTGTGAGTTCTTTCATGTAGTTTTTTTGAATAACGTTGAGAAAACTTCTTTTCACAGTAACAGCAAGAAAAAGGCCTCTCTTCGGTGTGGATTCTTTCATGCAGTTCTCTTGAATAACGTTGAGAAAAGCTTTTTTCACAATAACTGCAACAGTACGGTTTCTCTCCTGTGTGAATTCTTTCATGCGTTCGTTTACATATTGCATCACGGAAAGCTTTTCCGCAATAACTACATAGATGAGTCTTTATACCTGTGTGGATTATTTCGTGTACTTTTTTGTGGCTTAATTGTACGAACTGCTTCTCGCAAAAGCTACAAGAATAGGGTCTTTCTCCTGTGTGTATTCTTATATGCATTCGTTTTTTCCCAGCGGAAGGGAAACCTTTCTCGCAATATTCACAAGTGAAACGATTTTTCTCTGTGTGGGTTCTTTCGTGATTTTTTTTATCATTCAAACATGGAAAAGGTTTTGAACAGTATTTACAGTTGTTCGTTTGAAGACGAATATCATTTCGCTGATGTTTTTCTGCATCTCCAAAATATCTTAATTTCTTTTCAACAACTTCACAGAGAGTATCATTTCGCTGATCTGTTTCTGCATCTCCAAAATTTCTTAATTTGGTTTCAACAACTTCACAGAGAGTATCATTTCGCTGATGTGTCTCTGCATCTCCAAAATTTGTTAATTTCTTGTCAACAACTTCACAGAGAGTAAGAGGTAGTTCTTTCTGTAAAGTTCTTCCTCTTTGTAAAATATACTCTTCATCATAAAATAAAGTTGATAGAGAATGATCTCCTGATCCCTCTTTCTCTGTAACTGCCTGTGTATTGTACTTCAGGGCGCTTAAAGATGTGTCCACTGAGGTAGTAATGCCATTCTCTTCAACCGATGGAAACATAAAATCACGAAATATTCCCGAACACTCTGATGGGATAAAATTTTTGTCGGTATCATCCTCTCCATGGTCACTGCTTAATTTATCATCGATGCTACTGTTGAATTTCTTCTCATATAAAACCATTATACTAAAGGGGCAAGATGAAACCTGAATTTTGCATTCCAATAAGTCATTAGTGGAAAGTGCAGAAATGTAAGCAGTCCCCTTTGTAGCATTTTCTATAATAAATAATAAATCGTCAAGGATATCTGTGTATGTTTTGTCGAAAATTTTCAAGTGCTTTAAATTAGCTTCTAATTCCATCTTAAACATTAGCAAGGAATAAGATGAGCTTCTTCGAATTCAGTTTATGTTAACACCTGTTGGAATAAAAAGATCTTATAAGAAAAGAAAAAATTAACTTTAAAACATATAAGAATATTTTCACGCAAAGTATAAGCGCTTGCCAGCAATCATTGCTACAAAAAAATCTCAGTGATTATTTTTAGTAGAAGCGAGTTCACGTTTTACTACGTATATAGCATTATTTTGAACACGATTTAAACAAATTGGGGACCTCTCCTGATCTGTTTCCATATAAGTTATATAGTACTGTACTACTCTGTCTCATACGTTTAATAAATTATTATTAGGATATTTCGGATTCGGATAAACTATTAAAATTTTTAAAGTGTTCGAAAGTTTAAACGTATAACGTACAATTAGTACGATGTTCTGCATTTAAAGATAAAAAAGGCAAAATAATACCTTTTAGAAATCCGCAAAATAATAAGGAGGAAAGCCTTATTGCAAGTTTTCGTGACACTCTGATTCATTTAATATTGCCTTCAAATAACTTTAATTTGACCGTGATCAAGTGAATGCTTGCGAAATTACCTGCCAACACGATCCTGCCATGGGTGACCCTTTCGTTTTTAAAGTCCTTTGCCTGTAGTTTTTCTGAGTCTGATTTTACAAAAAAATGTTTAACTACTTTTTGAACTTTCTGGGTCCCTCGGTTTCCAGATCTACCCTCTTGGACATTTTTGGTCCGGGAATTTTTATTAAAGATTTGCCGGTTGAAGAATCAAAACTCTGAACAATTCAAACAGCGCATTACAGCCACAGTTGCTGAAATTGAACCAGCTACACTCCAGACCTTAGTTCCTGCTTATCGAGCTGTGGAGAAGCGCTACAGATTCCTTTTAAGTAGATATGTAAGGCCATCACGTTGAAATTTACTGAATTTGCCTTATTGTTTGATTTGTTACCAAACTATTATCGTCTATTATGTAATAAAACGTACTGCAAATTTATAATCACTCGGCATTTATCATTCTCCGGTACAGGGATATGCGATGTCTACCAGTCAGCGCCAGTTTTACAATTAGGCGACCATAGGGGCGACAGAGCAATTTTTATACTGTCTGTTAAAAAAAAAAAAAACTTTAATAAAATTTTTTTATTTCATATATGTTTATATTTGGCTGCTGTGTTCCACTATGCATGTGAGTATGTTAAGTACATATGGATAAGGGGCGGATGAAATTCTCTTTGCCTAGGGAAGTCAGTTACCCATCCAGTGGTCCCATGAACACCGGTACACATTTTTGTTCCCCTTATCAGCCGTGAACGTTTCCTTTACCAAAGGTACTTGAAAGCATACCTGAGGTAATGTGTCTTCTTGTATCTATGTCTCAGAATCTCTGTCGCCCTTCTCAGTGTTTGGACGCAGGTGTCCGAACAGAGGGATGGTTAACACTCAAATGTAAAACAGATGTGTACATAATTCGTAGATACTTCGGCACTGCAATTCATGATTCCGAAGCTCCTTTCCCCTCCTTTGTACCTTGTGCCGTCCCAAATGACCGTAAAAACGGTGCCCCTCTCGATTGCAGTGGGGATGCGCGTGTGAAGGTTTTTGCATATTTTATTATTTCGAGTTCAAACTGAAATTTTTTATATATGCTAGGTGATTAATGATATTTTCATTCCTCGTTTTAAAAACGTTGTTTGTCACTAATAGTGTTTATTTTTAAAGACTTCGCCTAAGCCATTCACAATAATTATAAGGGATCAAGATGCAAGGGGTAAATTATAAGACGGACAAGAGTATATTCATCCCTGATAGGATTGGCTGTGTCTAAAACATCCTACGATGCAGAAATCACATGATACTTTCACGATTGCTCATTTTGTCATTGTTGATTTTGTGAAGTGTAATAAAGTACATGTATTGTATTAAACAATAAACTTGAATGATAAGGAAGACCAGGCATGTAAAATTACGTGATTTGAGCAATTGCGTGTAGCATCGGTCGGACTTGTTAGATACTACCTTTGTTTTGTTTTTTTTTTTCATTGCCATGCATATATTAATGATTAAAATGATTAACATAGAAAAGAAACTTAATTTTATTTATGATAATGGAAACCTGCATAGAATAAAGTTTCTTAAGTTCATTTAAATATTTTTAAAACCCGAGCTAAAAAAAAATATTGTACTCGTTGTTAGCGTTTTAAAATTTAGGAGTTAGTATTCTTCTTTATCACCAGGCGCCTCTTCTCTCAAACATAATTCTCGGCAAGGAGGACTAGGAATGCAAAAATTTAGTTGAGAACATCAACAACCTATCTTAGAGATGTTCTTTATATATCCGTTTGAGGGAATAAGATATCATTCGCTGAGATAGGACCACGAATTCCTTTAGAGTGGAATTATCCCCTTCATGTATTCCTGACAGATCGTTATCAAGAGAACGCTAAAATGAGATTTACACATACTTGCCTAAATTAATGAGGGTTCAGCAGACAACTGGAAGAAGGGTGGAAAGGATTAATGTTTCTTATGAAAATCATCTTAATATCTCTTATGTTTGCATCCGACTGTCCAATTCCTAGTTTATTAAGAGTGGAGAATCCGTAATAAGGACTCCGTAATAAGGAACAAAGACCGGAAGCGGAATAACGTCTTGTCAAAATGATGTGTCGACATCTAGTGAGAGATGTATTGCCTAAATATGTGTACACCGTAACTTTCGCCTTATTCTATTCATACGAGTCTCACGCAATCGCAAAATAACGACGCAAACGAATTCGAGACATTATAGGAAAAAAATAGAATGGCTTATTATAGAATGACGTTTTACGAGCTCGCTCATTTATTAAACATTACTTGTGCATTAAATATTTTAATTATACTGTAACGGAAATAACCTGCATTGCCACTTTTGATATTTTATATCCATATCTATTTTTTTTTTTTTTTTTTTTTTTTGCCTATGCTTAGATGTAAATTTTTAGATTTACATGTTAGATATTTATTTATTTATAATATTTGGTTAGAAAAATATATACCAATGCCCAACTGAGACCCGTATGGTCAATGTTACAAGCTATCATAAATAGATAGTGTTAGTAAAAAATTGAACAAAATGCGCAATTTGACAATATAACAGCCGGCTAAACTAGGAACAAATAAACTAGTTCCAATTTTTCCATAATGTAAGTACAGATGTATTAAATACCTAACAGTTAATAAAATTAAGTAAGTTAGGCAGAGTAACGCCTAACAATTATACAGGGTGTCCATAAAAGGTCTGACATATGTATGTGTTACTAAAACACTAATAAAGATAAACAGAAACGGATTTCAATATATGAAACTTTAACTGAAAAAGATTTATTAAACCAAGTTAGTAGGCCCCAACATGTGCTCTTGGGTCACCCAATAAATTTCAGTTGGATCTTTTTGTCTTGATTGGCATCTGTCCGTTATAAATACTCAGCATGTTCTATTCCAAGTCAGTTCTCTCAAGTTCTCTCGAGGTGCTCCTTGGCTGCTGAATGATGAAAGCAAAGCTTTCGAAAGCGCTTACAGACTCAGGTTGTATTTTTTCATTTTATTTTCGGTCTTTTACTTTTTATGTTTGTTCAATTCCTGTTTCGTTGTGGAAAAAGAGTTTTATTTTATTCTTAAGTTAATCATTGATCTTAAATAGTTAATGCTTCCATCAATCGAACTGTCAAATATTGAAAATTTGCCAACGAATTTTTTTAAGTGGGAACTTCTTCACTGTTGCAAACGGATGGATTGCCCATGGGACTCAGCGAGATAACCCTATTGCCTCCATTGCCTCAACCTACTAGACCGTGCCAAGACGATATCATTCGAAAGGACTTTTAAACAATTTACATTGAACTTTAATAATTACACTAAGATTAATCCTGTCATCCTGCAAAATGTAGCAGCAATAGAAGGACATCATTAAATATAATTTATTAAGTTAGTTTTGTGTGTTCCCTCTCTGATTAAGGTTGGTATTATTATAAAATTAAGTTTACCCGTAACAGAGGAGGGGCGGCTTGGTAGTCCAGAGCGTGATAACTGACAAACCGGAGGAAAAACAGAAAAAAAAAATTTTTTTTTTTGGTCAATGTTTCCACTGCGTAAAGCGAGTGATACAATTATGGCACGACGCAAGTAGCGATGAGTGGCGGCTTGTTAACGAAAAGTGAACTGGTACAATTACGCTACGGCTTAATTTAGAGGAGTGGCGGGTCAAGATAGAAATTTTGCTGACTGTTTATATGCTATTGTTAAATAAGTATTTGCAACTATTTCTGAGGAGTGGCGGCTTAGTAGCTATTTAAGGTAATTGAACTCAAAGGATTATTCGATTTGGAGTAAAATTGTGCGAATAATGGGTACGGGAAAGGAGCGAAAGCAGTTAAAGGAGCAGCTTCAAAGAAAGAAGTTTAACCTACAAAATGGGAAAAGCATAGACGTCTTCAACCAGAATATAATGAAGTTATTGAATAATGTGAAAAACTGGGACGAGGAAGACAAAACAAAAGTCTATAAAGAAATGTTCGCAAAAGAGGTCAAAAGGGAGCTGGAAGAGACAGGTCAGACCACGTTAGCGAATCTAATGGAAGTGACATCGCAGCGGATAAGAGTTCAAAAGCCCTATTGGTCCCATATTGAGTCAACGTACAAGATTCACAACAATCATCAGAACCAAACTGCGACAGGTTTTATTCCATAGTTACAAGATTAAGAGGTGATTTAGAAAATCAGCAACAGACAATTGAAGTTCTCATTGAAAGTGTGAATCAATTACACGGACCTATAAAATAATTAAGAGAGGAGATAAAACTTTCACGAAATAGAAGTCTTCTTAGTCGATCGGATAAAAGGGGTAACCAGAAGGGCGGTAAGAATAACCGACAACATTGCAATACAAAGAACTTTAATCAAAGCAAAAGTTATTACAACTCAAAATATAGCTGGTGTCACAGATTGAAATCTCATACCAGAGTGGATACCAAAGATGAATATGGCCCAGGGTATAATGAAAATAATAGTAACTTTTGTTATGATTCCTGAAGACGCCATTTCAAGGTAAACTCGCAGGGGGCATCAAGTCAACGAAGAGCTTCAGAGTATGATATGGTTTCCGCAAAATTTCGTCGAAAGAAAGGAAGAAATACAAGACTGGAGCAGCAAAGAAGATAAAAATAAAAGAAAAGTCTTCGACAGGCGCAGGCATTGAAGAGGAAAAGCAGAAGAGGAAGAAAAGCGATGAATGCAATCATCGATCACAGTGGGGGAATATGTCAACAAAATCGGAGGCGATCGGGAGCGAGAAAGACGGTGCTCGGCGATCGACCTCCCCCGCTGGAGTTCGTAGTTCCGCCAATTGCTCATTGGTTGAGAGCAAAAGACATCGGTCAATGGGCGATAAGAGAAATCGACGGAAAGAACGTCAGACGTTGCCACGAGCGGAAGAGGACAGAAGGGTTTCGGTTTCGAGGGGAGAAGGTAGGAAGAAAGAGTTTAAGTGCAGAAAATGGTAGCCACGTCGGAGCCGTAAAAATTCGCCCCGGGAAAATTGGAGGAGCAACGGAGGTTGCGAGGGAATCTCGCTGGTTGACCGAACGAGACAAGGCGGTACCACGACGCGAGATGAAAGCCACCGGAGCCACGACTGTGGTAGACGAGGAAGAGAGAGAAAAGCGACCCGGCCCGAACCCGAGACGAGAGACGGCAGCGAGCTGACTACTACGCGGCAGAAGGGAGCTTAAGACCGAAGCGGCCCCGTCCACGCTACACGGCAAGGCTTCAATACGCCTCCATGAAAGAAGACGCCGATGGATCGAAACGTGTCCAGGCCAGTGATAGGACAGCCAATATCCCAGACAAATTAGCAGGTAATGGGGGAACTACTGTTGTCACGTGACACGCGGCCGCTTAGTTCCTGGCTTGGACGGAAAAATTGTTTGGTAAGCATTAACCAATTAAGCTTAGTTACTAAGTAGACTATAAGAAAAACTTGTGCTACGGAAGGCTTAATTCTAACGACGGCATCCTTTGTGTTTGTCTATTTTTGATAGTATCCGTGGGAACTACTTCACTATTGCAAACGGATGGATTGCCCATGGGACTCAGCGAGATAACCCTATTGCCTCCATTGCCTCAACCTACTAGACCGTGCCAAGACGATATCATTCGAAAGGACTTTTAAACAATTTACATTGAACTTTAATAATTACACTAAGATTAATCCTGTCATCCTGCAAAATGTAACAGCAATAGAAGGATGTCATTAAATATAATTTATTAAGTTAGTTTTGTGTGTTCCCTCTCTAATTACGGTTGGTAATTATTATAAAATTAAGTTTACCCGTAACACTATCAATCTTTCGAAATGAAATACAGTCTCGTCTGGGTTTATGCTTAAAGAATAACGTATTGGCAAAAAAGAAAAATTGTATTCTCATCTATGACGGGAAAAAATAATGTATAACAATTTATATAGAGGGTGAGTTTTTTAAAAGTGGCCCGGTGAACAACGTGTAAAAATGAGCATGAAAAGAGATAACAGTGATCAAAGATCAGGGCAAATTATAATAATAATAATAGTAACAACAATGACGAGTGAAGCAATATTTATGTGCAATACTATATAATTTTATTATGTTTAATATAATAAAATGCAATATAAATAATTATAACTAATTATCAACAAAATTATCTGGCCCAAACACCTTCATTAACGAAGTAATTTTTATACTGTTCACGATTATTATTATTTTTTGCTAACATTTAAACGATTTGCATTATCACAAACGTTTTTGCCAATTCCGTGTTGTTAACCTGTCAAATGGTCATCTCCAACGCATCTGAATTGTATTTGGGGAGCTCCGGGTTGAACCAAACAACTGCGCTCTTCGCGAGCAGTTCTTCAGTTCTAATCTTGAACTGTAGTCCCCCGACTGACGATAATCAACTGTCAGTGAGTGGCAACAGCACAGATCATGGACTCTAAAGACCACTGCCTCAGGCGGTTGATGTGTGCGTGTATGGTGCAATGAGATTTCAGTTCACAGTTCTTCGAAACAGGCAACGGCCTGCAGATAAACTGTATGTGTGTGGGGCCCTTAAGAGGTGTTGAAAAGACACGCCCTGGCACTGAAACGTCACCTGACCATCTTAGTCCAAGCAACAATGTAATATCCATTGTTTCCATGTTGGATTTTAGCAATCAGTAATTTTTCGTTTGTTAGAAACAATGAATTTCACATTGTTGATTCGACTAAGAAGCATGGTCTATAGATATTCATGGTCATCGAGCTCCATTGTTAAAATGAAGCTAAAGTTTCTAGCTCCCAATAGGGTAGGAACTCTATTGAAAAGTGGCGCTGCATGTACAATCGGCCCAAAAACAATCTATGCGGCACCTGGCGCGATCTGTTTTGCTTAGCTTCTCGAAACAATGGAAAATGGCCGAAGCTCGATGACCATGAATATCTATAGACCGTGCTAAGAAGATAAGGTGACTTTTCCGTGCCAGGGCCTGTTTTTTTCAGCAGGTAGATGCTTGCCTTAATGATTCACGTTTTAAGGGGGATAGTTATAAAAAGTAAGAAATAAATAAAAAAATCATTATTATTTCTTTTTTTATTAAAATCTTTGGAGAGATGAAAGAAATTATTCTAAAACAAATAAGAGAATACAACATTTAGGCGTGCAGCTGCTCAAGCTTTTGCTGAATTGGTGTAGGTACTTTTCCTCATGAGCTAATAACCGGAGAAAATTTATTTTTCATATGGTTTTTGCAATTTACTAAATTCCTTTAGAGAAGTTATATATGTAGTAACTTTCTTTAGAGAAGTTATAGATAATGTTTATCTAAACATATTAGAAAATTCTAAAGATCTCAACTGATTGTGTGAGACGCCAATCCTTGCTGCTAAAACTAATAATGTAAATATGAACAACCACATTCTGGACTTTATTCCACGCTCTGTGACTAAATACCACTTTATTGAAACGGTTACATGTTGATGAGAGATGCTGATGAGGCTGTAAACAGAGTTCCTTAACTCTCTCAATCCATCTATTAAGTATTTTTTAATATAGACGGAAATAAATCAATATTCATAGCCTTTCTTTGATATTTTCAAATGTTAAGGATGTAATGTTGAATTTTCCTGGGTGAACCTAATTGGACACAAAATTCTTTTGTTTTTCCGAAGTTAATATATACTTTATTAAGGCTTTTTCGTTTATATTCAAATTCAGATATTGCAAAATTTCATCAAACAAACAGCTCGAGCAACACTGGGAAAATCAGCTAGTCATTTATAAAAAGTTTTCGATCGAAAATTAAAATCCTTTATTAATTTTGAATTTATGTATTTTTTTCATATTTTTTAATTAATATTTCACCAAAACTCCTTGTTATTCCCCTCTGGAGTAATGTGATGTACTATTTTTTGACATACACTAGTCGCGTTGAGATTAACGCAATGATATTAATTATCGTGAATAAAGCACTCTAGTTCTATCTTCTTCTAAGGCATGTGATCCTATACTGAACAATATTGTTTTATCCCGTAAACTGAGTTCAGGGTTGTCCCTCACATTCTCTTTTCAATACAACTACATTTGAAAAGTTTAGAAACCTCGTTGAAGCATGACCGTGACAACTTGTTTGTGTTGATTGGCAATAGGAAAAAAACACTTGGAAATTCGGAACTTCTTTTATAACTAAGCACCAATATACCAGCTTTAACATTGGCTTTTATTTTTTTCAATTGCTTGCAAAATGAAAGAGAACTGATTTTTTGAAATTTGCATAGCAGTTTCAAAAGTTTAGAAACGGGGGTTTTTGGTTTCAAAAGTTTAGAAATTCCCTGTTTTTAATGGATTTGTCTTTATTCTGAAAGCATTAAAATTTATCTACTGACTTTAATATTCGTTCAGAGTGACCTGAGTTGTTTTTGATGCAATAAAATGGGAAAGATCCAGGTAAAGATACGAATTAGAGAACTACGAATTAGTGGAAAAACGTTATCAGAAATAGCAAAGACTGTTAAAAGATCTACATCGACAGTTTGCAAATGTTTGCAACGAATTGAAGATGATGGTGGTTTTATAACAGTAGCCCGGAAAAGAAGTGGACGCCCAAGGTGCACTTCAAAACGTTATGTTGGAATTTTGAAACTTACAGTTCAGAAAGATAGATTTGCATTGAAATGGAGTGCCGTAATAAAAAAAACGATTTCAAAGACCACAACATGGAGAAGAATAGGAGAGATTGGATATCAGGCAAGAGTCCCAAAGATTAAGCCATAATTATCTAAAAAGCAGCGAAAAGTTCGAGTCGAATGGGCGAAACTGCACCGCGATTGGATCATTCAGGACTGAAACCGAGTAATGTGGAGTGATGAAGCTATGTTTTGTTGTGAGTTTGGTGATAAAGGAGTACGAGTTTACAGAAAGCAATATGAAGCCTTCCATCCAGATTGCATTCAGAAGCGCGTGAAGGTTCCCCAGAAAGTAATGGTTTGGGGGTGCATGTGTTCTGCAGGTACTGGCGAACTATGCATCCTAAATTCAACAGTAAACGCAGACGCCTACTTCGAGGTGCTTGAGCATTTTATGGTCCCAAGTATTGAACCCCTTATCGAGGACGATGGCTTCCTGTTCCAACAAGATAACGCGTGATTAAGAATTCTCCCTCTCACTGTGCCAGAATTGTTAAGTACTGGTTTAGACGAAAAAAATATCGACGTGATGAAATAGCCACCAAATTCTCCTGACCTCAGTCCCATTGAAAATATTTGGCGTTTGATGAAAAATATTGGACACTGCAAATAAGGGTGATCTTAAGAAATAACTTCTAAAAGTGTGGAAAACCATTACTCCTGAAGAATGTACGAAATTAGTAACATCAATGCCACTAGGAATAAATGCTGTAATCAGAGCACAAGGCTATCCAACTAAATATTGACATGTTTGTTTGTGTTTGGTAACTTTTATTTTGTAAATTGTGAAATGTTTCTAAACTTTTGAAACCAAAAACCCCCGTTTCTAAACTTTTGGAACGGCTATGCAAATTTCAAAAAAATCAGTTCTCTTTCATTTTACAAGCAATTGAAAAAATAAAAGCCTATGTTAAAACTGGTATATTGGTGCTTAGTTATAAAAGAAGTTCCGAATTTCCAAGTGTTTTTTTTCCATTGCCGATCAACACAAACAAGTTGTCACGGTCATGCTTCAGCGAAGTTTCTAAACTTTTAAAATGTAGTTGTATATCTATGCTGTAGATAGTTTCAATCCCAACTTATCTCTTGGGTTGTATCTAAAAGAAACACACGTGATCGAACATGAACCGTGAAATAAAATGCAATTAAAATTAAAGATAAAAAAGGCCAGGGAGGTTAGTTGAAGGATTAATGGGGACAAGAACACAATGAACAAACTGGCGGCAAATTTTTATGAAGAGGGTATTGGAAATCTCGTCCACCCTGTATGACACATGTCTCATTCTATGTCAAAAAGTAAATTTGTTATACACATTTGTGTTTATTTTAAACTCCGTCGGAGGTTGAAAAAAATAGCCCTATTACGTAAACTGACAGAACTGAATCATAGCCGCACCTCATGCGCATGCCTCATAAACCCTTCTATTTTTATGATCGAAGTGTAAGACTACACATTCTAGCTATCATTGCGGTTGTCTTTCATTGATGATAGTCCTGAATGCAGTATTATACAGTAATATCGTGTAGCTACATCACAGAGAAGAATCCCCCCACGTTCACTCTGTTCGACTCTCCCATTCCCTTGTGTGCGTCCCCCCCCCC
>JAHWFO010052261.1:288473-314370 GCA_023313115.1 Rhysida immarginata | reverse complement strand
TCTCTCAATTTTGTACTTAAAAATGATTAAAAGTTATTTCTAACAATAAAACTTCAGGTAAAATCATTTTTATTATTTTTGGCGCTTATAACAACTGAAGAATTCACAACAGACGGTGAAAACGTCATCATTATTAGGCCCAAACTACAGCGCTCTTACCAAAAGATAATTGCGTCATTACAGGAATCGTTTTATTCCTTAACATTAAAAATATATTATTTCCTTAAAAATATATTATACTCTGTCTCACTATATGAAAAATGTTGAAAGGTAGTATGGGAAAGCCACGTTACAAATTGTCATCTCATTCAGATCAACGCGCAGCCAATATAAAAGAAATTGAAACCATAATGGTTAAAATGAACCTGAAACAGTGCTTCATGCATCTGAGCACTACGCGTGCGCAGTCGGAGACTACTTTACGGGGCAGAGGTGAAAAAGTAGTGACATGCTTTCCCACACTGCCTTGCAGTTTTTTTCATATAGTGAGACAGAGTATAGTTGCAATTTTTGTTATACGTTGCAAAATATTCTTAGAGCTACGTTGTTTTTGAGTGCATGAAAAATCAGCAAGGAAGAAATCACTAGAGGCAAGGCAAGCAGGCTTACAGCCTGTGAAATTTATGTTTTGAGGATTATAGGTATTCTTGGAAGAAATGGATGCATTCAAATAATTGCCTTTGAGAATCATTCTATTTTATATTGGTTTGTCTTAACTAATTCATTACCTCACTGAGTTTCATCCATGTCATCACCTTCGCAAGCACCGAGTTTTTATAATTGATGAAAATATGAAAGAAAATTCCACAGCCTGGGTTCGAACCAGGAACCTTCTACTCACCGTGCAGAAGCGCCAACCTATTGCGCCAATGGCTGTGGAATTTTCTTTACTATTTTCATCAATTATTTAAACATCTGAGGTTTAGCGTGGGAAAAAATCCTCTTTAGATCATTATTTACTTATTTTCACCGAGTTTTTAGTCAGGTCTTCGATAAATGCCCTCAATGTTAACCAAAGACTGTCTATGCACCGAAGTTTCGTACGGAGCCAGCTGTTTTGTTATTTCAGTCCAATTTGGATTGCATGTAAATGTGATGAAGAGATCCTGGTAGTTTTGCTGCAATGCACATTTGCTCCCGGTAAATAACATAGGTAGAACACAGGCCTTTCCTGCTTTCAAATTAAAGTTTAGAAGAGCCTGATTTTGAATAATACATTAAGCCAAATGGTAAGCCTCCACTCTCAAAGTCTTCTGATTTTAGCCGGCCTCCTTCAACTTTTAAAACGCTTCCACAATACTGTATACTGCTGAGTGAGTTTTCCCACCTGCAACACCGGATTAAACAGTCCTGGCCTTTGGCACAGTTTGTAGGAATAGAAGACTAACATGCTGAGTTTCGTCCCTTCAATGCTCCTGAATTTTATCTTCCAGCCTTCTTCTCCAGAAGACACAGCAGCGGGTAGGTCATTGGATCACAGTTCGGAGTCCAAATCGACATGTGTTGTAAGTTGTTCCCCGTGCATAGATCTCGCTTAAATGGTGGTTGGTTCTCCATCGTCGGCTTCAAACACTGCTGCTACCGCATTGACAGTTGGCAAATTATATCTTCTGTGATCGCGCTGTATTATTGACATTTAAACGTTTCCTGAAATCCTTCATCATCTTATACGCACGTGCAAAAGGGTTGACATTTCTGATGTTCCTGTGAAATTTCTGTTTGAGGATCAGAATCGTATACGTTGAAAGTGCGAAGGGAACACAAATTCATGCACCGTTATATCCACTTCTGTCGAATGATAACAAAAAGGAATTGGTATAACTACAAAGGCACTGATGATATGACCATTAGATTAAGCTTACTTTAATCTTACTGAGAGTAACTATGTTTTGTAGTGTATTTTTACATTTGAGCACCATTCCATTTACCTTAGAAATGTACGTCAGTGTTAATTTACAAAGAGGTACTTGCTAATTATCTTACAAAATTTCACAGAATACAGAGTTATAAATAAAACTATTAGGATCATTGGAGAATACTTTTCCTTACCTGGAACATGATCTAAACTGAAATCAAAAAGTCTGCTTTGTTTATCCGAGGCATGTAAACAAAGCAGAGTGAACAATTATTGTCAGCTTCGATTCCGCAGTGGCACGCGAGGAGTGAGCAATTGTTGTCAGTTCTAGACAGAAGGCCTGATAACGGAAACGTAGTACATTATTGGCAAGGCATGTTAACAAAGCAGAGTGAACAATTGTTGTCAGTTCCGTCTCGTGTACCACTTCAGACCAATGACGTATATTAAAGATAGACTCCGAATCCTATTGTTAACAGCGGCAAAAAGTGAAGCAAATTGAGCCATGATTGTTCTGGGCAGGAGTGAGCCGTGGAGTAATTAGCTGTCTGGCTGCTTTGTTTGTGAAGATTTTGGGCCTGAGGAATAATTAATTCAAAACCATTCCTCAAAGTTAAACTGCGTACAACTGTACAAACAGACAAGAAAAAGGATCAGGAATCATTTTCCACAAAAATAAATCAAAAATACGTAACTAAAATGAAAATACGTAACTGAAAGACAATCGAGACGAAATTGAAATTGAAACCATGATCGAAAAATTGTTTATAAAATATAATAAAATACTTCAAATACAAAGTAAACGAAAAGATAAACTTATCACTCCGTGATCGGTGTGTGAAAGAATTATTAATCAGCTACTCTTGTGTTTAGCCATGTGTTTTGCATAATCTTCACTTACTTTCGGCCATGACAGTTTTGGGCATGGAGCTTCTCAATTTGCTTCAAGTTACAACAATAGGATTCGGAGTCTATCTTTAATATACGTCATTGCTTCAGACTTTAGAGAAAGAAAGGTTTTTCTATTACCTCCTTCTGTAAGAGCGCTGTTGCTTGGGCCTAATACAAAGCCAACTAGAAAGACAGGCCGGGGCACTAAAAAGTTACATGACCAAAGTAGATCGAACAACAATCCAATCTTCATTGTTTCCAACAAACGAAAAATCGTTGATTGTTGAAATCCAAGATGGAAACAATGAAGAGTGGAAACAATCGTTCTTGCTCGATCTGCTTTGGTCATGTGACTCTTTAGTGTGCCGGCCTGTCCTTTTCGTAGACCAGATATTTGTCCACCCTGCCTTGGAGGAGCAACTTGAGGCACAGTCGGGAGCCTAAAGTCCAAGAACTGATTTCGGGCTGTCAATTGAAATGATTGACATCTGTGAATGTTTGCTCTCATCTCAACCAATCGCAATATTAGAATTATTTCAAAAAACCCGTACGTGGGCTACAGCTTAATATTGGTGACGTTGTCACCGTCTGTTGTGAGGCCTGAAATTTAGAAGGTGATGAGTTGGGCCGATTGTACGTGCAGCGCCACTTTTCAATAGACTTCCCGTCCTACCGGGAGCTAGAAACTTTAGCTTCATTTTTTAGTGGAACGCGATGAATTTATATCTATAGACTGTACTGTCCATTAATCCAAAACCACCTAAATTTAAGGCCTGAGCGCGAAAACGTTATACATTGTTATATCATCTTTCGAAGTCATAATTTAGGGCCTATTATTGGTAGAAATGCGATTAAACATGACCTCGTTTGATAATGTAACAATTATGACTTTTCCGCGCTCAGGCTTTGAGTAGAGGTGGCTGATTAATGGCGGTGACAATGTGATCTTAGTCCAAAGAATTAATAAATTGTTTGAATCAAACAATGGTAATAAAGTAAAATTACCTGATGATCTCACTTTGCTCTGTACATCAGTTGGAAAGAAATTAGTATTGCATACAGAGCTATTGGGTTGTAAGCCCATATTTGGGGCACCGAACAGTGTGTACAGTGACACCCAGTAAGTAAATAGACACCTGCTCTTCGGTCATTTCTTCATTGCACGAAAACTATTTGCTACACGTATTTCTTACATATGCATACACTCACATGCCAAAAGTCATGGGATATCACCTAATAACGTATGGGACCTCCTCTAATCCAGAGAAGTGTCACAGTGCGACGTGGCATTGATTCCAGAAGTCCGTGGAAAACATCTGAAGACATTGCCAACCATTCCGACTAGAGAGCTTCCCACAATTGCCCATTATGGAGCCATCACCGGCTTGCACAGTGCTTGCTTGACAAGTTTGGTCCATGGCCTTCATGGAGTCTGCGCCACACGTGATCCTTGGCCTTCATGGGGTCTGCCCTACCATCAGCTCGTATCAGCTGGAATTGAGACTCATCAGAGCAGGTCAAACGTTTCTAGTTGTCAAGTGTCCAGTCGATGTGTTCCTAGGCCCAGGAGAGACGTTGCCCTCGTGGATCTTCTGCTTCCATATCACATGCACACAAGATTTCGTTGCACAATCGCATCGATACAGCTATAGTATCACCCTTTTTCTCGGGGTTTGGGAAACCGTGCACAAAATAATTAAAGAGAATAGGCCCGAAGACGGAAACCTGTGAGACACTGGTCTTTACTTTGCGGAGCGTGGAGAAGTTTTCGCCAACTTTGGCTTGATAAAACCTGTCGCTAAGAAAGGATTTCACCATCATAATCAAATCAGGAGGGAACCCGTCCCTAATCAACTTATAGATTAGCCCCTCAAGCCACACCTGATCGAAAGTTTTACTGACATCAAGAAAAACCACACCACAGTACTTGGAAAGGTTTAGTGGGTGCTCAGATCTTCAACGAGCCTCCATATCTGCATCTGACACGACACGAGTGGGCGGTTCGAAAGCCAAACTGTTCTTTTCGCACTAAACCATTGGTGAGACAGTAGTCTTTGAACCTGGTGAGGATCGTTTTCTCCAAGACTTTAGACATCGAGAGAGTAGGCTAATAAGTTGGTAGCTCGCGGGAATAGGGAAGAATTTAGACATCAGAAGACACCAGATGGCAGATTGTACTATCCACCCTGAGGCAGCAATTTCTTAATGTTAACCTATGGGAGAAACTACAATTTTTTGTTCTGAATTAATAAAAATGGTGATGTTAAAAATATTAAATGTCTCACTATCTTTATTGATACCTGTCACTTTTTCACAAGTTCTTATTTTTAATTAAAATTAAATTTTTAAAATAAATTTGTAATAAAAATTTTAACAGAAGTGAAAATTTAACAATTTGCAATAGCTATTGCTTTCTCAAATTAAAAAATGCCAGGCTAAACATTTTTATGGAATTAATAAATTATGTAGCTCAGCAAAATGATGCTTAAAAAAGCGGTATTTTTTATGCGAATTTTCATAAGAAAATCCATCTGGCACTTAAACAATTTTTTTTTAACAATTTTCATTTATTATTGAATTTTAATAAATATTTGAAAACCGAATTGTTTCCCCTCGTACTTAAAAAGAATTCAATTAAAACCGCCGTTTTCCCCGTAGGTTAACATTAAAAATGGCTGCTTTAGGATGGGTAGTACAATTCGCCATCTGGTGTTTTGCTTGAGAAATGTTATACATTCTTCCCATTGCAGGATTTTGCCCCTGCTTGGGGATACTTAACACAATAGATTGATAGATTTTCCAAGCAGTCGGAAAATAGAAAAATTTCCAACAGTGACAAATGATATTGGAGATGTCGTTAATGATGTTTTTTGGAAGCTTCTTTAAGGCGTTATTATTTACCTTGTCTCTTCCTGTAGCCTTCCTCTTTTTCAGATTTCTTATGATGGTAGCTATCTCTCCGGCCTCGATGATGAACTTAGTTATAGGCTGCGGGACTTCATAAAAGTTGGCAAGACCACTTTGACAGTCTGGGATATGAGCAGACTCTCGGGATTATTGTTATCAGGGGTAACAAACTGCATCTCTAGGGAATCTGCGAATATTTGAGCTTTATCCTGATTAGTTTGGACGTTATTACCTTGAGGGGTGCGAAGTGGAGAAAGCTTATCATTCTTCTTCTTCTGAAGAGCTCTAAACATGTTCCAAATGGAATTGTCGCGAGCCGACAACCTTTTGAGCTTGTCATTCATCTAGCGTCGTGAAGCTCTTTTACTTCTTCTTGAATTCTTCGCACTAACCTGTTGTATTTAGTTTTTAACGAAGGTAAACGATAGCGCTGCCAAAGCCTTCGTGTCTTGTTTCTCTGTGCAGTCAAGCGTTTGATTCCTAGAGTGAGCATAATTCGATGAACGGGCTTGTTTAACAATGAATAGGCACTAGCTTCAGTGCACTGTTTATTCGCCTGGTGATGTCTTCAACAAGTCGATCGATGTCATCCATACTGTTTGCTCCATGAAGAGCTTCCAGTCATGCTGATGCTTAACTTCTCTGAAATTGATGTCGACATGTCGAAGCCAAGTGGCAGAGAGGGCTAGGGCATAGGCTTTCTCGTTCTCGAGTCCGCCTGGTCGTGGGTTCGAATCCCGCCGTGGGCATGGATGTTTGTTTTTCCCGGGCTGCATACAGACATAACTTGTGTAAAGGCGGAAAATGACCTTAGTAGTGGACGCCAAAATTTCTAACAAACCAACCAATCATCTACCGTGAAGATGTTGTATGGCTTGAAGAAAACCCTTTATTAGTGATAAGTCTAGAACATCACTAGTAGGATAATGGTCATGGTAGTAGGTGTCCTCCACAGGTCCAGCAGCGATGATGTCATTTTTACCTTATATATACGTGTAGAGAATCATGCCGTTGTAGTTCTGCGTTCTGGAGTTCCAGCTTGGGTATTTGGCATTTAGGTCACCAGCCAGGACAACTGTAATATCACCACTGAAGAGTTCATCGAGCTCGCTAACGTCGAGAAAATGTTTAGGTGAATTGTAGAGCGCCAAGAACTTCACTTCACCAAGGGAGACATCATTGATAATGATGGAGACCGATTTCATATATGCATAAGACTTGGAGACTAATAATTGGTGTTGAATTCCTTAATGAGATCGCAGCACCTCCAGAAGCACATCATGCAGAGTTTGAAGCCATACGATCATTACGGTACACAAAATAACCGTCTTGGCTTAGTTTGAGGTGCGTTTCACAGAGGAAAGCGACATCGACTTCCTGCTTTACCAGATAATTGTGAAACTCGATACGCTTTCGGAAATCCCCCTAGCGTTCCATATCACGCATCGAAGTTCACCTTTGTTGATAACAGTATAACGTCGTGCAAACATAGTATAAATTAGTTGGCCGTAAGGAGCCCAGGTCAACTGTGGATAATTTTTGCCTAGATTAGAAAACAGATGAAAGATACGTCCTATTTGTGTATACACACACATGGTAGGTCGTTAATGTTCAGGCGTTTTTCCTCCGGCTTAGACACTGTAGCTCCAAATGATTTGTCTGCTATCACTTTGAAACTAACCGTTCTTTTAACCTGGCAGTATTTTGGACATTTCGTGTAGCTTGAAGTGTGCTGTCCATTATAACTGACGCACTTTGGCGGCCTTGTCCTTTAATTTTGCGGCAATCTCTTGACTGGTGCCCCTCTGCGCATTTGTTGCAATGAAGATCTTCCGTGCATCCCATAGATACGTGTCCGAATCGCAAACAGTTGTAGCATTGTAGTGGCTTCTTGTTCCCTCGAAACACCTCTATTAAAACTGCCAGCGGCCCAATACGAGTGATGTTCTTCAAGGAATGATTGTGTTCGGTGTTCGGGAGCAGAACCAAAACCATTGACATAACAATGGATTCTTTGGCTTTCCTGAGTCTGATTTTCTTTTCCGGGAAGTAGTTGGCTCTTCTTAGGTTATCTTGGAAGCCATCCAGATCGTACGTTACATCCACATAACGAATCACGTATTTCAGAGCCTTCTCAGACCTCAGAATTTTTAAAATATTGTCAGACTTAATTCCAGAGACTAACCTGTTGCTAGTTTCTTCGTCTTCACATTTAACTTTGACGGTCGATTTCTGCTCTGCCCGTATGAGCAGTGATCTTTTCCACCGGAACATGCTTCTCGAGCTCCGTTAAAATCATCTTAAACGGCATGCCATGAATCCACACGATAACCGGCGGGACATACCTCTTCATGATCCTTTGGCCTTCAATAGCCGAGCGACTCTGTCCATTCTTCGGATTCTTCTTTCTAGACGCGCTGACGACTTCTTCGTTTACTCTGGAGACGGTCTTTAGGTTATCGATCCTCGTGCCCTTTCTGAATTTTTTATTACGAACAGTCCAGGTACTGTCTTCCACTTCTCCATCGGTTCCATCAGAGTGACTTCTTTTACAGCCACCGTTTGTCGAACAATCACTATTATCTATTATATCCATAGACTCTACACTTTTAGAAAATAGTTTTAAAAACATTACTTACCTTGCTGTTCTCAACCGGTTTATCTTCCGCGAAGTTTCCCGCCTTCGGAGCAGCTAAACATTGCTGAAAGAATGTTTGAAGGGCACTTATTCTTGTTCCCATCTTACTTATCTTCTATACGTTTAGTTAGGGCATCCGCCTTGGCCTCCAGTGTATTATACTTTGTGATTATTTCATGTCGGAGAGACTCTAGCATTTCGTTAATACAGTTAAGTCCAAATTTGTTCGAATGTTGCAGTCAAAATGATTTCTCAGCTACGCAGTGCTAAGCAAAATATCTAAAATGAAAATTGAAAATGGGGGAGGCCGTGGCCTGGTGGGCTTCCATTGAATACACTAGTTCTGTGAAGTTAAGCACGGATGGACGACCATAAGTGAACCACGATTCTTCACCCCCCCCCCCCCCCGGCTGCTGCGACCATCATAGAGCAGTCGTCAATCCAGGTCCGTCCAGGGACCCAACTTGTCGGTCTCTGTCCATACAGACCCTGGATGGACGTATTGGATTTCATAATAATAATAATAATAATAATAATAATAATAATAATAATAATATTGTTTTCTCCTGGTCGAGCACTATAACATACCTTATTTTCACGTCGGATAACTCAAAAATTAAAATTGAGATACGAAAAAGAAGACAACACCACCGTCCCAACAGTTAGGCAACACCCTTGAAAAAAGATGGAACCGTCCGTTTTTTCAGAATTCTTTGCATAATTTTGCATTCAATTCCCGTCATACCTCACACGATTGAAACATACTTTTAGTGACACTCGGAAGCTTGATTGTGAGCTTGATTTCCTAAAAGTTCTAAGTCCATCTGTTTACCCAGCAAAATGAAGGAAGTACCGAAAATTGTTAGACAGGACATTGTAGCTTGCTTATCGGCAGACGCCACGTATTCTCAGATTGCTGCTAAATATCATGTATCGAAATCAGCAATCAGCCTGATCAAGAACGAACACTTCAAGCAAATAAAAACGGACAAAAGAAGACCATAACTCTCCGTGCCCTATGCAACGTGATGAAATACATACGACTAAGGAGGCTGCCAATCACCTAGTGAACGAAAATGGAGAAAAACCACCGAAATGGACCGTGGCGAGAGCATTGAAGAGAGCAGGAATGAAAGCCGTTGCTAAAAAGAAGAAACCATACCTATCTTCTCATCACAAGAAAACCAGATTGCAGTTTGTCAGAAAACATGAACACTGGACTGTTTTGACTGGCAACGTGTTGTATGGTCCAACGAAACAAAAATCAAACTCTTCGCAAACGATGGACGTACATGGACTTGGAAACGTCAGGAGAAACAACTTTGTCCAAATGAGGTGTCTCCGACGATCAAATTCGGAGGTGAAGGAATCATGCTATGGCCGTGAATGACAACATTCAGATCGGGTTATTGCAGCTGGGTACACGGAACTGTAACTGCGGACTCTTACGTACAAATCCTTCAGGACAGATAGATACTCGGAAATTTTTCAAGTTAAAAAAGAAAAACGTCATATTCCAACATGATAACGCACCCGCCCACAAAGCAAAACGCAGAATACAGTGGCTGCTTGATGAGAACTTCACTGTAATGGATTGGCCTGCTCAATCACCAGACATCAAACCTATTGAAAACTGTGGGGGATGTTGAAAATCAATCTGCAGAAACGAAAAACCAATCTTCCCGCAAACGCAATGTGGGAAGCAGTGCAAGAAGAATGGAACTAGATGTAATAAGTGCGCAGGTGACCATCAGTCGAGGGACTGTACTAATATAAAGGGTAAAGACCCCCCCAAATATATACGTTGTGATGGTCGCATACTTCAAGTTATATTCTGTGTCCGAAATATCCTCAAGTCAAAAGTACCAAAAGAATCAAAGTGGTTGACGGTAGAACTTGTGCTTCGGTCGCATCCAGTTCTTCTCTTTCAGATGTGGTCAATCCATTCCAATTGCGCAGAATTTGTAGGAGTCTGGGTAACCTTCTAAACCTTTTCAATGAAAGTGGCAAGGTATTGTCACAGGTTGCGCTCCACGAACTTAAAAACTGACCATGGACAGAGACATGTACAGAACAATTACCCACGGAAAGCTTCATTGCAATATATGGAATTCCAAAGGAATCTATCGGAAGCGCATTGAATATTACAATTTCCTCTTAAATTGGAATATCGATATCACTTCCGTGCGTGAAATCTACTAAAGCTTTTAACTTGCCTGGTTATCATGTTTATCGAAAGGCTCGATCTCTGGGCAACAACGCCAGTCAAGCATTTGGTGGAGCAGCTATCATTGTCATGATGGCACTGATTATCGTGAGACTGATTAACGTCACTCTGAATTATGTAGGAATGGAAGCTGTTTCTGTGATGATAAATGACGATGACGCAGGCGAAATTAAATTTACCTCTGTATAATTCATCGAGGCACAATCTTGGACCTTGCGAGCTTGATGAGCTGCTATCTAGGCCCGTTCCAGTGGTTATGGCGGGACACTTTAATGCTAAGCACCCTGCGCGGAATTTTAAATGCTCCAACCAAAATGGCAATGTCCTCTATGGATATACTCTAAACGAGATTGACACCTTCGTTACTGGACCGCTTGATGACACATACTACAGCGAGCACTCTCCTCTCAGCGACGTGCTGGACGTTGCAAGTTCTCATAGGATTCTTCAAGCCCTATAATATATTCACATTCGACGACTTATTCTCTGACCACCGTCCAGTGATGCTTATCTTTAAAGGCTTATACATAGTTGTGAAGATTGTGCTTCGCTCCAAGCAAGACTGGAAGCTCTTTAGGGATATCCTAAGAGAAAATAGCACTCTTTACAAGGAGGTTATTGACAACGAGGATAATAATACAAATATCAGTTCTATTAATCGTGTTATCAATGATGGTACATTTTCCAGTGCTTCCAATGCTGGTCGAAAGCGACCTGAACATCTCTACCTCCCTATTTACATCAGGTGTCTTATGATTGATCGGAATTCATATAGAAGATTATTGCAGCGTGAGCGGCTTCCCCTCTTCAAGACGAAATTCAAGGTCCAGGAAGAGGTTAAAGCTTTACGTAATCCAAGATGGAGCGAACAACTAAAGTCCCTGTCAGTTCAGGACAACTCACTCTGGGATACTGTAAGGGCTCTAAAAGAAAGCAGACTCATCAACTTGCCGCCGCTGCTTACCACAGATGGCAATGCTGTCACCAGTGATCAAGATAAGGCTCGACTGATCGCTGACTCTCTGGTAAAACACTTTACCACTCCTCGTGAGGACATCCTGGAAAATTACACAAACTTTCGTCTTGTCAACAATGGATGTATCGCATATGAGCTCACTCGTCGCCTTTCTACCTGGGAGGACATTACTCGTCGCCTTTCTACCATCACTCGCGGTTTGATGGTTTTGTTCTGAATTGCTTTGCTCAGCTTCGTTCACAAAATCTCCGATGTCATCAAGCATCTTAAAAGCAGGAAAGCAGCAGGTATTGATTCCATTGCAAATAGTACTCTCAAGAATTTGCCTCCTAATGTTGTTGCGACTATTCCCAGGGCCATAAATGACTGCTGGAAACATGACTACTTTCCTGTCAAATGGAAGGAATCTGCTATCTTTACCATAGCAAACCCTGGTCTTAACCCTGTCAGCTATAGGCCCATAAGCTATGCCATCAAAAGTATTTGAACGCGTCATTCTTAAGTGATTTTACGACTTCCGTGTGGCTAACAATCTTGTTCGTGAAGAGCAATTCGGCTTTCGACCAGGTCACCAACTCGATCTGGCAGATCCAAACACTCTTCTTAACTGCGCTAAATATGGCGGTCCTGTGTTTTTGGATATCCAAAAAGCTTTTGTTCATGTTTGGCATAAAAGCCTGATATACAAAATGATTACTTGTGGATTTCCGGACTATCTTATTGCCTTGATTAGATCCTTTCTCTCACACAGGATATTTCGTGTCAAGGTCGGCTGCTCCATGTCTAACCCTTGTGACGTCAATGCTGGCGTTCTCCAGGGCTCTGACCTGGCCCTGCACTGTTCAACTTTTCCATCCATGATTTCCCAACCTTTACAAAGTGCAAGCTAGATCTGTTTTTCTGACGACGCGTCCATCATGACTACTGATCGCAATCACACTTACGTCATATTTCGGTTGGAAAAGGCTTTACACTTATGCGAGAAATGGTTTGCTAAGTGCAGACTCAATCTAAATGTTGACTACTGCAAGATGATGTACATTACGACTGAAAACTTGTGACGATTGTTGAAAATCAATTTGCAGAAACGAAAAATCAATTTTTCCGCAATCAAATTATGGGAAGCAGTGCAAGAAGAAAGGAATGCCCTTAAACCTAAACTTTGTGAAAGTTAGTAGAATCCATGCCTAGTAGGATGAAAGCGATCATTGCTGCAAAAGGATGGGCATATAAAGTATTAAAATGGTATATAAAACATCTCATTAAAGGTGGTGCATAACTGTTTGAAAGGTAGTGTTGCATTGTTTTTCGTATATCAATTTCAATTTTTGAATTATCGACGTCAAATTAAGATATGTTATAGCGAGTGCAACGAGACTAACAAAAATACAGGCTCCGGCACTAAAAAGCCACCTGACCAAAATAGGTCTATTATCAATCCAACCTTCATTGTTTCCAACAAAGGAAAAGACACTGATTGTTAATATACAAGATGGAAACAATGAAAGATACATTGGTAATAAACCTATCTTGGTCAGGTGACATTTCTGTGCAGAAGCCTGTCTTTCTCGTCAGCATCAAGAATAGAGTTGATTGTTGATTGATGAGGGACAAGGGACACGAGGAGCTAGGAGATCCAGTATTCAGGAAAGATGGCTATTTGGGTGTCGTCGAAATTGATGTCCAGGATGTGACGAGGCCTGCAATGCCTGAGGAAGCTCCTAAAGATGAGCAGATGCTCAAGAATACCCGCAACCAGAGCATTGGGATGGTCCTTTATCTTTGGAAGCAGCTTTTTCAGCAACTCCTGGACATGATTTCCAATAGGAGGTATATCAAAATCTTCGGCAATTGAAGTATTTGTTGCAACTCTCCTGTCAAATTGGGCAATGGTCCTCAAGGTAACGTTTTGGAAGGTTTGGAGGTCCTTCCATCTGGACTTACAAATTGTTGGTTTGGATTACCGTCCTGTATAGCAATAGTTTGCAGAAGAGCTACCGTCCAATCCAAGCGCACTGTTTCGCCCCAGAAGAATTACCAAGCTGAATTTTTTCTTAGCCTTATTGATGGCGTAGGAGACATGGTCGCCCCAATTTAACTTGGCATCAGTTCCGCTTCGAGGTATTTGTAATGTTTTATCCATTCGAGCTCTTTACCAGAAAGGAAAAGAAGACTCGGGGGTTTTCGAAGTTTCTTCGTAATGAACATCGCCTTGCAGTAGTCAACATTTAGATTGAGTCTCCATTTAGCAAACCGTTACACTTCCTTTTTCCTTAAGATTTTGGAAAAACTGGTAGACAGATATCTTAGGGAGGAGGTTTTGATTTTAAAACTCCTCTCTAGTCAACAATTTGCCTACCAGCAAGGTGTAAAGCCTTTTCCAACTGATATATGAAGTAAGTGGGATTGCGATCAGTAGGACGCATCGTCAGCAAACAGATATAACTTGCACGTTGTACAGGTTGGGAAGTCATGGATGACAAAGTTGAACAGTGCCGGGCCCAGGACAGAGCCCTGAGAAACACCAGCATTGACGTCACTAGGATTAGATATGGAGTAGCCAGCCTTGACACGGAATGTTTGACAGAAAGTATCTGATTAAGGCAATAAGATCATCTGGGAATCCACAAGTAATCATTTTGTATATTAGGCCTTTGTGCCGAACTTGAGCAAAAACTTTTCGGATTTCCAAAAACAGACCATCATATTTAGCGCAGTTAAGTCGAGTGTTTAGATGTGCAACAAGCCTCCAGCTCTGGAGTTGGCAGGAGTGACCTGGGCGAAAGCCGAATTGCTCTTCATGAACAAGATTTTTAGCCACACAGAAGTCGTTAAATCTCTTAAGAATGACGCGTTCAAATAATTTTGATAGCCTAGATAATAAGCTTAGGGGCCTATGGCTGACAGGGAGGGCAGGGTTAAGACCAGGTTTTGGTACAGTAATAATAACAGGAAAGTAACCATGGTTCCAGCAGTCATTCATGTCCCTGGGAAGAGTCGCAACAACATTAGGAGGCAAATTCTTGAGAGTAGTGTTTGTGATAGAATCAATACCTGCTGCTTTCCTGCTTTTAAGATGCTTGATAACATCGGAGATTTCGTGAACGAAGCTGAGCAAAGCAATTCAGAACAAAACCATCAAACCGCGAGGTAAATAGAGTATCACAACTTCCAGTATTTTCCGGGAAGGAAACGTTGCCAATGTCCTCAAAATTGACATCCAGAACGTGTCTAGGCTTTCGGTATCTAGTATGCCATTTCATCTCCATCGAGTGCCTCAGGATCCCCTTCACCAAGTCGTTGTCATGGTTCTCGATCTTTAGGATCATATTCTTGAGTAGTTCCTGGATGTATTTCCCAATATGAGTCATGTTGAAGTCACCATGGATTGCCTGATTTTTCGCGGTTCTTCTATCCAGTTGGGCAATAGTCCTCAGTGTGACGTTCTGAAATGATTGGAGCTCCTTCCAACTACTTCTGGAGATAGTTGTCCACGCTGGCATGCCATACAGCAGGATAGTCCTAACGATTGTTTTGTAAAGGAGAAGCTTATTGTCAATGCTGAGGGAGCTGTTGCGTCCCAGGAGAGCTGAGAGGCTGTATTTAGCCTTTTTCGCGCATCTTAAGTGGCGATTCGACGAGAGCCTTGAGTCTATGATAACACCAAGGTACTTGTAATTATCAACCCAATCGAGTTTTCTGTTGAATAAGACGAGAGAATCCGGAGGGTGCTTGTATTTTTTATTACAGTACATTGCTTTGCACTTCCCTACGTTCAGGTTCAGTCACCAGCAGTTAAACCATTTTTCAAAACTCTTCAGGGCATTTTGTAGTCGAGTAATGACAAGGGGTAGCTGGTGCGCCCAAGTAATAATAGCAGTGTCGTCTGCGTAGAAGTACAGTTTGCACTTTTCAGGTTTCGGGAAGTCATGCACAAAATAGTTAAAGAGGATAGGTCCGAGAATAGAACCTTGTGGAACGCCGGCCTTCACTGTGCGAAAAAGGAAAGATTCTCACTAACCTTAGCCTGATACGTCCTATTGGTAAGAAAAGACTGGATCATCGCTATCAGATCAGGAGAGAAGTCATCTCTGATCATTTTATAGATTAGGCATTTATACCATACTTGATCGAAAGCCTTACTGACATCTAGAAAGACTATCCCACAGTATCTGTAAAGGTTAAGGGGGGTACTCAAGTCTTCAACGAGCCTCCATAACTGCAGCTGGCAGGAGTAATTGGCCCGAAAGCCAAACTGGTCCTGCCGGATTAGCCCCCTAGCATTACAGTGGTCCTGGAACCTGTAGAGGATCGTCTTTTCCAGAACCTCGGAGATGGATGGAAGTAGGCTAATAGGCCTGTAGCTTCTGGGTTCAGCTGGATTTTGCCCCTGTTTGGGAATACTAAGGATAGTGGATTGCTTTCAGGATGTCGGGAAGTAAGAGAATTCCCAGCAGTCATTAATTAGAGATGTGATATCATCAATAACGTTCTTCGGGAGATTCTTTAGTGCAATGTTTCTTACCTTGTCGTTTCCTGGAGCCTTCTTCTTTTTCAGTCTCCATATGATAGAGTTGATTTCACCAGTCTGAATCCGGATCTGCGACGGACGATGGGGGACTTCAGAGAAGCCACTGATGCTGCTTTCCACACGCTGGGTCACGAATTGACTTTCAGGATTGTTGATGTCGGGAGTTACAAACTGCGTCTCCAGTGAGTTTGGATCACTTTGGACATAATCGCCATCTAGGGTGAGAAGCGGGGGGATCGTGGCATTATTCTGCTTCATCTGCAAGGTTCTAACCATGCTCCAGATAGAGTTATCACGGGTCGACAGGTTTTTAAGCCGATCATACCACCTGGCATCTCGAAGATCTTTGACTTCTTCCTGGACCCTACAAGCCTGTTGTACTTTGTTTAGAGCCATGGTTCTCGATAATGCTGCCTTAGCCTGCTGACCCGGTTCCTTTCAGCGATTAGTCATTTGATACCTGGGGTAAGCTCGAGGTGATTAGGTGGTTTGGTTTCTGATGGATAGGCGCTAGCTATAACAGCGTTGGTGATACGCTTTGTGATGTTATCGAAGCTGTGAGCAGCATCGAGACAGGAGTCTTGTCCCTTGAGTATGTCTTTAAATAGCTTCCAGTCATGCTGATGTTTAATTTCTACCCTGTACTTGATGCTGACGTTATCAAGGATCAAGGCCACAGGCTTGTGGTCGGAGGGAAGGTCATCAATCGTGAAGATGTTGAATGGTTTGTAGAAGACTTTCATAAGAGAAATGTCCAAAACATCACTGGAAGGGGAGTGGTCACAAAAGTAAGTGCCTCCACTGGACCTGCAGCAATGACATCATCCTGGGTTTGCAAATACTTGTATAGAAATGCGCCATTGCTATTGACTGCTTTAGAGTTCCAACTTGGATGCTTGGCATTTAGGTCGCCAGCAATGATTACTGGGATATCACCGGCGAGAAGTTCGTTGAGATCACTGAAGCCAAGGTTGTGCTTGGGTGAGTTATAGAGTGCGACCAGTTTCACTTCGCCAAGGGAGATATCATTAATAATAACTGAGGCTGCCTCCATACATGTGTAGAAGTTCAATATTATCTCTTGGTGCTGTATGCCTTCACGAATGATGATTGCAGCTCCGCCAGAAGGGTTTCTTGTCACGTTTGCAGCTATTCTGTCTCCCCGGTAGACACTAAATCCAGGTAGCTTGAAATCCTGTCCCGGCCTGAGATGGGTTTCACAGAGGAAGACCACATTGATATCATGTTTTAATAAAAAATTGCGAAATTCCACACGCTTACGAGGTATTCCTCTCGTGTTCCATATAATGCACCTAAGCTCACTTTTAATACTCACTTGATATTGCTGGTAGTCCATCTTGCTATTTGTTTGTCGTAAGGAGTCCAGCCATCTGTGGGAATGTCTGCCTAGCATTGTAAACTGGTGACAGACGCTTCCAAGTTGCTTATACATTTCTTGTAAGTCGTTGACCTTGATGCCGTCCTCGAAGGGTTTTGAAGCTACTGCAGTATAGGTTCTTCTATGGGTCACTTTAGCACTTGGGAGACTTCTTACTTGAGTATATTTTCGACACTTTGAATAACTGAAACTGTGTTGACCACCACATTTAACACATTTTGGGGTCCTGCCCCTTAATTTTGGGGCAATCTCTTGATTCGTGCCCTTCTGTACACTTGTTGCAACGGGGGTCTTCCGTGCACCCTATGGAGGTGTGCCCAAAACGAAGACAGTTGTAGCACTGGAGTGGCTTCTTGTTTCCCTGAAAAGATTCAACAAGCACTGCTAACGGCCCAATACGGGAGACGTTTCTCAATGACTGATTGTGATCAGTGTTAGACAATAGAACTAGAACCATAGGCATGTCTATGCTGCCTCTGGATTTCCTTAACCTAATTACCTCCTGGAAAGTAATTGATTCTTCTTAGATCTTCAGTAAATTCATCCAGGTCGTACATCACATCTACATTGCGGATTGCCAGTTTCAGCACTTCTTCCGACTTCAGCTGATGATGCTGGATTTTTAAGATGCCATCGGTTTTGATACCGGTGACTAGCTTCTTGTGGGTATCTTCGTCAAAGCATTTTACTCTCACCATTTCAGCTCTGCCAGTATGCATTATGATCTTTTCAATAGGCATGTGTTTCTCAACCTATTGTAGACTTTCCTTGACAGGCTTTTTATGCGTACGGGTTATAATTGGAGGAACATAAGAATTCTTACTTACCTGTTGGTTGTCTTTTTTAGTCGAGTCTCTTTGTCCTCGTCTTGGGCGTTTATCCCTGGAGGCAGCCTCAAAATCATTGTTGATGCTCATGACGGTTTTCAGATTGTCCAACCGCGTCTCTTTCCTGGATTTCTTAGTTTTTTCGTCGGTCCAGGGGGTGTCTTCAGAGGAGGCGTTGTCCACAGTTTTTCTTTTCCAATTAGAAACGTCCTTGATCCAGAATGGATCGGGAAGTGAGCCGAGATCCATGCTAACTCTCTCCTCCATTCCTGGGGGCAGCTCGTTATTGTGAGTGGCTGTCATTGTATTAGTTACTAGAGCTTTACTAACTATTAATTCAATTTCCTTAAGTAGTACTAACCTTTCTTCTTGAAATTTTCTTTCAATTTCCGTCATAAGTTGTTGGCAGTAGTAGTCTTTCTGGGCTACCTGCTTTTCACTGAGGATGGCATCGATTGCCGCGAAACGCTTGTCCCTGGTGATGACATCTTTGTACACGAACTCGTGGGAGAACTCGTCCGATGGCATGTTGAAACCGTGGAAGCACCAAAGGGTGCTAGAAGTGGAGAAAGTAGGAACTTTAAAGCTAGGTGTTGTGCTGTCCTTATAAGGTCGCACCTAGTTAAAAGACAAAGTCGTGTTTGTGAGAAAGTAATTCTGCTCCAGGGACCCAGCAGTGTTTGGCTGGAGGAACGTTCGAAGCTGGGTTTACGGGGAGGCTAATCCCAACGCCAGGGACCCAACAGCGAGCGAAGAAGTAAGAAAATTGTCTTGATGGGCTGGTTTATGGGAAACCTAATTCCATCGCCAGGGACCAGCAAATAGACAGCACAAAGAGGTGAATCTCGCCCTGAAAAAAGTGTATCAGTGACAGTCAGATGAGAGCAAGAGCTTAGCCTCGTGTACTGATCTCGAAACCTCGTGTTGTTAATCTGATCTATGAAAAAAGTCGACAATCGACAATCGAACAGTGAAGTGTACATTTGTTAGGATGCGACGAAAGCAGCGCTTTCACAAAGCTCATCCAACCAGAATAAACTCCAAATGAAATACACTGAGGTAGTCAAGAAGCCTAACCAACCCAAGCAGTCTTTCATATTATACAAAAAAGAAAATAAGATTGACGATTGCCAGAAACAAAATACAAACGAAGTAAAAAACTCAAGGAGAAAGAAGATTATCACATCTTCCAGTAGTCCGGGAAAGAGACGTTGCTAATATCTTCTAAATTGACGTCAAGAACGTGTCTCAGTTTACGATACTTCGTATGCCAGTTCATATTCAATGAGTTCTTCAGTATTCCATTCACAAGTTTATTGTCGTGAGTCTTCATCTTCTGTATCATAATCAAAAGGAGATCCTGTATAAACTTTCTGATATGGGCCATGTTTAAATCCATGTGGATGGAATGGTTTTTCACCGTCCTTCTGTCCAGCTGAGCAATGGTCCTCAGGGTAACATTCTGGAATGACTGTAGTTCACTCCATCTGGTTTTACAGATAGTCGCCCACACAGGCATGCCATAGAGGAGTATGGTCCGGATAATCGATTTGTACAGAAGTAGCTTGTTGTCAATGCTTAGGGCACTGTTGCGACCCATGAGAGCTATGATACTGTACTTAGCCCTCTTCGCTTTGTTCAGAGCATAGGACATAAGCTGGTTCCATGAGAGTCTTGAGTCAATGATAACTCCCAGATACTTGTAGTTGTCCACCCAGTCCAGTTTCTTATTGAACAGAACAAAAGAATCTGGGTGACGCTTGAGCTTCCTATTGAGGTGCAAAGCCTTGCACTTTCCGACATTAAGGTTCAACTTCCAGCAGTTAAACCAGTCTTCGAACTGCTTCAAGGCGCACTGCAGCTGAGTGATAACGTGAGCCGGCTGGTGTGCCCATGTCATAATGGCAGTATCATCCGCATAAAAACACAGATTACAATTATCGGGTTTCGGGAAATCATGTACAAAGTAATTAAATAGCACAGGCCCGAGAACAGAACCCTGAGGGACACCGACCTTTACAACACGGGGTGTGGAAAGATGTTCTCCAACTTTGGCATGATAGGATCTGTCGTCAAGAAAGGATTTCACCAACAAAATCAAATTGGCAGGGAACCCGTCTCTGATCATTTTGTAGACAAGGCCCTCATGCCACACCTGGTCAAAAGTTTTACTGACATCGAGAAATACCACCCCACAGTACCTGGAGAGGTTCAGGGGGGTGCTCAGGTCTTCAACGAGCCTCCATATCTGCATCGGACAAGAGTGGGCAGCACAAAAGCCAAACTGCTCTTCCCTAAAAAGGTCATTTGCTAGACAGTGGTCTTGGAATCTGACCAGAATCGTTTTCTCCAACACTTTGGACATCGTAGGTAGCAGGCTAATAGGTCGGTAACTCGCCGGAATTGCAGGATTTTGCCCCTGCTTGGGGATACTCAACAAAATAGATTGCTTCCAAGCCACAGGGAAGTAAGAAAATTTCCAGCAGACGTTAATGATATTTGTGTGAAAAAAGTACGACAATCGACAATCGAACAGTGTAGTGTATCGGTATTCGTGTGGAACTTGAAGCATAGCTTCCATAATCTCACCCTTCATAATCATATTCCAAGGGAAATACACTGAACTAGAAAAGAAGCCCGATGTACCCACAAAGGTCATCCAAAGTGTGAAAAAAGTACTAAAGGACGCCTTTATATATAGTTGGCATAGGGAACAGTAAGACGGTATTGGCTGAAAAAGTAGAAGAGGAACTTGAAGACGTGTTGGGATAGGCCAGGAAGTAGGAAAAAATGCAATAGGATACCACATACAAAATAATATTATAAAACAGTTTAGGAATGATAGGGTGTCTAGCAAAATGATTTCGTAAAATTTCCTGGAAAAAATCCTTGAAAAAATCCCTGACTGTTACCGGTTACACAATTTTTTTGACAAAGCCTGGTCGCTAGTCACCCTGTAAAAAAGTATCGCATAAAAAGGTCACTAAAATAAAAGAGTACAGAGAGCCTACGAATAAAAAGCACAGGGACGGACACAAAATGAACATAGGAGTAGAAAGATATGACAGAACATTAAAACTGAGAAAAGATATAGAAAAAGAAAAGGACCCAGAGAGTCTACGACAAATTAGGGAATAGCTGAAGTTGAAGAGGAATATGGGAAAGGTAATGAGGGAATGGTGCCTTTGCTAAGGTTAATGCCATTTGGGGTGAGGGAATTAAATTTCCAAATAAATAAAGACTCGAATTGCTTTCTTTCTTTTTTGTTATTTATTTATTTTATTTATTTATTTATTTATTTATGAAAAGAAAACTTTTACAATAACCCTGTCCAGAGCCGGTATGGCCTCTAGGCCGACAAGTGCGGTCTCCGGAGGGTAAAAAATAAAAAAAAAATAGTAGTTTATAAATTATCTGGAATTTTGTAATAATTAATATTAATAGATTATATTATGTAAAATTTATGTTATTATTAGAGTTTGAATAGAGAATTTAATATGTTAGTCGAGTAAGGGCATTAAGGGTTAATTGAGTTTAAGAATGATTTTATGTTTCTTTTAAAGGAAGTTGGGTTTGGGGCTTGCCTTAAATACTCTGGCAAGGTAGCCCACCATTTTGTTCCTGCATGGGAGATGCACTTACTTTGGTAGTGACGCTTGGCGAATGGGCAACGTATAGAGGAGGCAGATCTAGTGGGGTAGGAGTGAAAATCGCGTTGAAACTGTATTATTGGAGGATTAGGAACATATAGATAGCCATTGATTATCTTAAAAATGAATGATAGTAGTTGCTGGATATAAATTTGATATATTGTAAGTATTCGGAAATGTCCAAAGTAATGAGTTACCGAATATAAATTTGGAATTTTTAAAAGTATTCTAAAAAACCTTTTTTGTATGCGGAAGATTCTGGTTAGGTTAGTATTAGAAGTAGAACCCCAAAATTGAACACCATAACATAGTGATGAATGGATAAGCGTATTGTATAGTAACAATAATATTTCTGTAGGGAGATATTGATGTTGTGATATTATACCTAGTCTTTTACTAAGAGTCTTGGATAATTCATTTATATGGTTATTCCAGGAAAGGTCAGGTGATAAATGTAATCCAAGGTATTTAAAAGTAGTAGTAGGAGATAAAAGGACAGAGTTGTAATAAATTAGTAACTTGTGAGGGACAGATTGTTTATTTTTTTGGGCAAAAATCATGTATTTGGTCTTGTTAAGATTTAAAGATAATTGGTTTATTTGGATCCACTTATTTAAAATGGCTAGCGAGTGATTGATAGATTTTTGGATACTTGTAATGGAAGTGTCAGCATAAGAGAGGGTTACATCGTCCGCATAAAGGATAACAAAAGAAGGCATAAGTGTGTATGAAAGGTCATTTATGAAGAGGTTGAAAAGAAGCGGGGATAATATGGAGCCTTGAGGGACACCATGTTTACGTACTAAAGTCGAGGAGGATTTATTTCCAATAGTTAATGTATATTGTCGATCAGTTATGGAAGTTACTACGAAGAATATAAAGGCTGATGGCCTGTAAAGAGTGACCAGGGGAATTAAAGTGTTTAGTGACAGGGGTGTCAGCATTGCTAAGGATATCGAACTTATGCCTGGCAAATCTGGAGCGTATGGTATTGCCTGTCTCTCCAACGTACTGTTTCTGGCATACCTTGCAATGTAACAGGTAAATTCAGTTGTGAGAAGTGCAGGTCAGGTACTGGTTAATCTTGAAAGTAAAGGAGGAAGCACTACTGGAAATGGAGGTAGCAGGGTCAAGAAAATGGCAAATGCCACAACGCTTTGCATTGCAATGAGAACATCCCTTAGTGGAAGTGCGTGGTTTGATAATAGCAGCATGGACCAGAATATCTTTAAAATTAAATGTCCGTTTAAAGGAAACTTTTGGTGGTTCTGGTAGAATGGAATGGAGAAGAGGAGAGTTGTCAATAATATGTTGATTTTCCTTAGGACATTTTTAATACCATTGAGGGTTGGATGATAAGGAAGAACTAATGTGGGTGTTGTCACGGCTGGAGAAGGGGTTGTTGTTTGAACGAGAATTGCGATGTTTATAGATAGAAGCGCGTATGACAAATTTGGGGTAGCCTCTTGCTTTTAGAGAGTAAGTAAGGGCATTAGCATGGAAGTCCTTGTCAGACTGATTAGTGCATATTCTATAGAGACCGGGCTTTGTCAAAAAAATTGTGTAACCGGGAACAGTCAGGGAAGAAGGGAAATAGCTTACGCTGCCATAACCTTCTATAGGAATTCCGTTCAAGTATGAGAAGCCTGATGTAAGTAGGGAGGTCGAGATGTTCAGGATGCTTTCGATCAGCAGTGGAGGCACTGGAAGTTGTAGCATCATTGATAACACGGGCAATAGAACTGATATTTGTATTAATATCCTCATTGTGTATTACATCCTATTTTCTCTAAGGATAACCCAAAAGAGCTTCCAGTCTTGCTTGAAGCGAAACCCATTCTTCACATCGAAGTTTAAGACTTCTAAGATAACAATCACTGGACAGTGGTCAGAGGATAAGTCGTCGACTGTGAATATATTATAAGGCTTGAAGAATCCCTTACGAATTACAACATCCAGCACATTGGTGACAGGAGAGTGCTCGCTGTAGTACGTGCCATCAAGGGGTCTAGTAACGAAGGTGTCAATCTCGTTTAGAGTATATCCATGGAGAATGTCAATCTCGTTTAGAGTATATCCATGGAGAATGTCAATCTCGTTTAGAGTATATCCATGGAGAATATTACATTTTTGGTTGGAGCATTTGGAATTCTGCGCAGGGTGCTTAGCATTAAAGTGTCCGGCCATAACCACTGAAACGGGCCTAGATAACAGCTCATCAAGTTCGCAAGGTCCAAGATTGTGCCTAGGTGAATTATACAGAGGTGAATTTAATTTTGCCTGCGTCATCGTCATTTATCATTACAGAAACAGCTTCCATTCCTGCATAATTCGGAGTGACAGTCTCACCATAATCAGTGCCAACAGCAACAATGATACCTGCTCCACCAAATGCTTGACTGGCATTGTTGCCCAGAGGTCGATCCTTTCGATAAACATGATAACCAGGCAAGTTAAAAGCTTTATTGATTTCAGATGCATCTCACACACGAAAGCAATGTCGACATTCCAATTTAAGAGGAAATTGTAATAGTCGATGTGCTTCCGATAGATTCCCCTGGCATTCCATATATAGCAACGAAGCTTTCCATGGGTAATTGTTCTGTCCTTGTGTCTATCCATGTCAGTTTTTAATTTTGTGGGATGCAACCTGTGGCAGTACGTTGCTACTTTCATTGAAAAGGTTGAGAAGTTTACCCAGACTCCTATAAATCCTGCGCAATTGGACTGGATTGACCGCATCTGAAAGAGAATAACTGGATGCGACCAAAGCATAAGTTCTACTTTCAACCACATTGATGCTTTTGGTACTTTTGACTTCAGGATATTTCGGACATTTCGTATAACTTGAAGTATGCTTATCATCACAATGTATACATTTAAGGGGGTCTTTACCCTTTACATTAGTACAGTCCCTCGACTGATGGTCACCTGCGCACTTGTTACATCTAGGCGATTTGGTGCAGCCTAGGGAGACGTGGCCAAAACATAACACTCTGAAACGTGATCTGAACACTCTTCTAAACTGTGCTAAATACAGTGGTCTGGTCTTCTTGGATATCCGGAAAGCTTTCGATCAGGTTTGACACAAAGGCCTCATATATAAAATGATTACTTGTGGTTTACCAGACGATCTAATTGCTTTGATTAGTTTCTTTCTGTCGAACAGGATATTTTGTGTCAAGGTTGGCTGTTACATGTCCGACCCTTGTGACGTGAATGTTGGTGTTCCCCAGGGCTCTGTTCTGGGCCCTGCACTGTTCAACTTCTTCATCCATGACTTTCCAACTTTTACTAATTGCAAGCTATATCTGTTTGCTGACGACGCGTCCATCATGACTACTGATCGCAATCCTGCTCACATCTCGGTTGCAAAAGGCTTTACACTTGTACGAGAAATGGTTTGCTAAGTGGTCACTCAATCTAAATGTTGTCTATTGCAAGGCGATGTTCATTACGAAGAAACTTTGAAAACCCCCGAGTCTTTTATTACTTTCCGGTAAACTGCTGGAATGGGTATAACATTACAAATAACTCGGAGCAGTAATTGACACTAAGCTAGATTTTAGCGACCATGTGTCCTACGCCATCAACAAGGCTAAGAAGGCAAAGTTCAGCTTAGTAACTGTTCTGGAGCGAAACAGCGCGCTTGGATTGGAGTGCAAACTATTGCTGTACAGGATGGTAATCTGAACCAACCTGCTTTACAGTATGCCTGCCTGGGTACAATATGTAAGTCCAGATGGAAGGAACTCAAAACATTCCAAAACGTTACCTTGAGGACCATTGCCCAACTTGACAGGAAAGTTGCAACAAATACTTCTACTGCCGAGGATTTTGATATACCTCCTATTGGAAATCACATCCAGGAGTTGCTGAAAAAGCTGCTTCCAAAGATGAATGACCATCCCATTGCTCTGCTTGCGGGTATTCTTGAGCATTCGCTCACCTTTAGGAATTTCCTCAGGCATCGCAGGCCTCGCCACATTCTGGACA
>JAHWFO010052261.1:272791-288463 GCA_023313115.1 Rhysida immarginata | reverse complement strand
TTGTTGTTTTTTTTATTTTTCACGTTTAGGAAGAGTGTTGAACGGGGGATGTTGCGTCGACCAAGAAAGACAACCTAATGCACTTTTGCCCGTTACAACATCATCATTAGTCGGCCATTGTTATTCCTATTTCTACCAATAATAAGCCCTAAATTTGGTCAACTAGTGATGATGTAACAATATATTTCGTTTCCATTATCAGGCCTTCTGTCTACAAGGTGTTGCACATACACATCTATGAAATATAAATTGTAAATAAAGGAGAACATGTGAGGTCATCACACAATACAATTTAAATGTGCGAGCTTTGCAACAATAGCAATTGAATTTAAAACTAATTACCACGCAAACTGCGCATGAATAAAATTCTTGTAATTTAATACAATTAAAAGACCAGCTAAGCAAGCTGAGTGATCCCAAGAATTTACAGCTGCTTAATCCATATACAGGGGTAACAGTCAAACTGTAACAACCATAAAAACCTCATTCAAGTTATCAAAATAACCATTTTCTGTCCTATAAACCTTAATTTGGAAACGCATAACTAATGACTTACAGAAGTGGATGTAGCTCATTCGCAGTGCTCACCATCGAAGCCCGCTTCCCACTCCACCTGTGAGCGAATGGTCTCAACCAACGTGAACAATCATGTACTTTAATTCAGAGCATGCAAATTAACTTCCAAGTACTTCTACGTGAACTGTGCAATCAGTCATTAGTATCTCTGGACACGGGTTGCAACAAGTGGTTTCAGCATGATGGTGCACCACCTTATTTCATGCACGCTTTCTGGGACTATCTTGGTGAAACATTTGATGAATGATGGATTGGGCGAGGGGATCCAGTGGCATGGCCACCAAGTGTGAGGCCCTCTCACTTTTGTGGATATTAGATTTTCTCTAATTGTTTTAAATAACAATCTGTTTTTGAGAAATAGTTCAGCCAAAATTTATGAGGGGTCTTCGTTTTCCTATGGGAATATCTCTAGCACATTTTCCATTTTCACCCTTGTTCAATTGTTCAATCAATCCCTTCTGTTTTTCTTGGCATTTCTCCAACTTCGATAAGAATTCTTCATGGAAATTAATTCCCAAAAATGTATAAATTGAAGAAGAAAATTAGAGATTTAATTTTGGGAGAGGAAACCAGCGTCATTTTGATACCTGGAAAGAATCAAAATCGGGAAGGTGAGCGATGGCAAATTCCAATGAGCCCTCTCCCATCGTTGTCCAAAGTTCGACGAGGTTTCAAGGGAGAAGAGAAACAATGGCAATCCATGGAAAAAGAAAGTTTTGTCCAACCACTAGTGAGGTTTCAGTTTTTCAATGAACATTTTTGTTTTTTGACAAAAAACGAGAGGAGAGAGATCTAAGGAAGAAGAGGAGGAGAGACAGAATGATAGAGAAAAGAGACCAGATTCGGAACTGGGAGTGAAGAGAGCGAATGAAGACTGATAGGAGAGTCTGATAAAAATAGTTTTTAACAGAAAGGTAGGAGAACAATTCAATCCAGAAAGCTGTACCAACCTTATCATGTTATATTGTCAACCTTTTTATTCTTAGAAATCAGTTTAGTGAATTTTCAATAAAAGTATTATTATAAAATTATTATTATGGAGCTACTCATGGAGGTCAGGGAGATGAGTTAAGAGAAACAAACGCGAGCCCCGACGGTTCAAACAACGAGGAAACCTCCCCGGCCACCTTCGCCTCAAGATATAGGACGCCCCGTCAGATGAGATCACCCCTACCAGAGAGAACGGTAATCCCTATTTTCTCACTCCTTTTATCTTGCCATGGGTCAACAGTTCAACTACAATTTCTTTTATTTCTTAATTTAAAGAATTCACGTGTTAAATAAACCCTTTCTTTTAAATGATTATAGTCTGTTTATTGTCTCAATAAATGAAGATTGAGGAGAATATTTAAATTAGCTTGGTATTTGGGAATTTAACAAGAGTGGGAATTCGCGGGAAAATTGTGAATCACTAATAAACAAATGGTATTGGGGGAGAAATACTAAAATATTAAGAAGCAAAGCCAGGTAAATACTTTCTTTAATATTCAAGCATTGGATCTGGAGCTCTCAAAGAAGTTAAAAATCTTAACATAAAGTAACGCACCTGTCACCAGTGACTCGTTAAGCCGGACCTACGCGGACGGAATGGCTACTTGATCGTAGAGTTGCCATGACTAAATGATTAGGCAGGCAGATCAGAGAAATGTGTGGTTTGAGCGGATAACAATTTATTAGAATTTCGGAATTGTTTCATATGTCTTACCTTGCCAATTCTGATTCACTCCAGGTATCGAAATGATGCCAGTTTCCTGTCCCAAATTCAATCTCTAGTTTCTTCTTCAATTGAAAAATTTTTGTGAAATAATATCCATGAAGAATTTCTTATTGAAGTTGGAGAAACGCTAAGAGGAACAGAAGGAAGTGATTGAACAATTCAGGGAGAATATGGTAAATATGCTAGAGATATTCCCACCGGAAAACAAAGACCACTCAAAATTTTGACTGAACTATTTTGAACCCCACATATTTTGGCGCAGCCGACTAAAGTTTTATTAAAATTTTAATATCGCAAAATAGAATCACCCCATATTTTGACATAATCTTGACAGGATTTTCTTTTAATTAATAGAATACCTATTTTGGCTTTAACTAATAAGATTTTCTAGTATAAGTATTTTTGAATCTTTCTTTATTTTTTTATATGGGCACGAGGCATTGAATTTGTTTTCATTTCTTAAAGAGTTTTGAATAATGATTAATTATTTATATTTGCTTATGTAACAAATTTCTGTTTGATTGTAAAAAGAAACATTCCATTTGTGGCCTTGACATATGTTTAATCATTAAGAATTAAGAAAAGATAGGTATTTTTTTAGAAGTTAAAATTTGAATACCAAGTGTTATATTCTATCATCATTTGTGTGATAGGAATTGTAATAGCTCAAGACTTGGGAGTTAGTTAGGTCAAGGCAGAATTACAAAATGTAGCCCTTTACACAGAGGTACCAATATTTGATGCACCAATGAGTTAACAGAATTTTTTCGATGGCTAGAGGAAATAGCAGCAGTAGGAGCATGGAATGCAACATTAAAATTATGTATAGCTAGGATAAGCTTAGCTGGGGAAGCCTTATATTTTGTAGAAGAAGGAGAAGAGATGAGAGAGATAAATGATTATGAGGGATTTAAAACATTGATGATGGCGAGGTTTATGAAAGAGTCTACCGATAAAAATGAAAGAATATTTTCAGAATACAGATAGGAAAGATGAGAAAGTGTGAGACAGTATGCTACCAGGTTACAGTCACTGGGAAGGAGATTGCTTATGCCAGTGGAAGGAGGTGATTGAAAATCGGATGAAAGAAAGATTCTTAGCAGGATTAAACCCTATTCTTCAATGGGGAATGATATATGTTAGACCAGAGATCTTAGAGAAAGTGATAGTAGTGGAAGAAAGAACTGAGGAGGCAGAGCAGAGGTTAAGAGCGCGACCCACCACCTGCATGAATGCAGCTGCAGGAGATATGGGAAAAGAAATGGAAGAAAAAACGGAACAACGAATTAAAATGAGGGTAGAAGAAGAGATGAATAAATGGAAGGAGGAAGTGAGGAAAAGGAATAAAGAGGAGAAAGATTTAGGGAATAAAGAAGGAGCAACTCCTAGGCGAACAGGGGCTTATACACCTAGAAACAATGAAAATCGAGCATGGAGTGGACCTCACTCAGTACGAAAATAAGTGCGCTGTTACAATTTTAGTCGCTGGGGATATATTTCAACTAATTGTTTTAATAAACAAAATAAATATATAGTGTGCCGGTATTGTCAGTTTTGGGGTCATTTTGAACGAAATTGTTGAAAGAAAATGCGTGATCAACAGGAAAATAGAGAATTGGGGGAAAATGGAAAAAGACTGAACAATGTTCAGACAAAAAGCATATCAGGACCTCCCCTCCCCCAATAGGACCGCAAGGAGGAGGAGGGTTGCCTGCTAAACAACAAATGTTTAAACCCTGGAAGGTGAATCTTTTATTGGTAGAAGGTCGTATGGGTACAGAAAGAACTCAATTATTAGTTGATACGGGTAGCAAAGTTACTTTGTTGGAATAAGGACTAATTCAAACTTTGAAACGGCAGGGATACTGCATTGAAGAATTAGAAATACCGGAATTAAGTCTAGTTGGTATCACAGGTCGTGTCTTAAAAACCAAAGGAGCACATAAAATAAAAATTGAATTGGAGGAGGAAAACTTACCATTTGTCATTTTATTCATGGGAAAGGAGATTTGGGATACCTTATGATGGCATTCTAGGAGAAGATGCACCTCCTCTGATCGGCCAATCATGATTTCTGATGGCCAAGCAATTGATGAAAATCACAATGTAACAATGAGGGAACTCGCAAAACAGTTGAGGGCTCACTTTTCAACCTTTGCCTGGCATCTGCATGAGCTGAATCTGTCATTCAACAAAATGAGGTTTTTGTGTTGGAATAAAAATCCGGAAAAAACTTTTGCAACTACCTCATATAATTGATATCAGAGGAGGCATTCAGGAAGATTTAAGCAGGGAGGATTATTTGAAATTATGTAATTTGGAACATATAGAGGAGAGAGACAGAAAACGTTTGGAGGATTTGTTATACCAATTCAGACCTTGCTTCTCACAATCAGAATTTGACTTAGGTTATGCACATGCATTCCATCACCAAATTGACATCGGAGACGCATGACTGATTGCACAAGCCCCTTACAGAATTCCATATGTGCAGAGAGAAACTATGGAGCAGATAGTAACAATCTATTAAAACACGGAGTAATTCAAGAAAGTACGACTCCATGGGCCACACCATGGTAAAGAAGAAAGATGGAATCTTTAAATTTGTCGTAGATTATGATAGATTTCGGAAATTAAATCGTGTTACAAAAACAAATGTTTATCCTCTTCCTCTAATGTCAAACACCTTCTCCATGTTAAGAAACGTGAAAATATTCACTGTACTTGATACGAATCAAGGGTATTTCCAATTAGACATAAATGACTAGCCGAAACCTGCTTTGGGTATTCCAGGCAGGAAATTTGAATTTATCTGAATGCCTATGGGTCTAGTTAATTCACCTAGTGTATGGGAACGTACTACAGAACAGATCGTTTGGCAAATAAAAGGGAAATTTGCTCAAGTTTATTTGGATGACACGAATTGTTATTCCAAGGATATGGACCAGCATTTGAAATGCTTAGAATTTTTTTTTGGGAGAATCTTTGAGGCAAATATAAAAATGAAACCTAAAAAATGCCAGTTTGCAAAGTCGGAGGTGAAGTTTTTAGGGCATATTGTATCGGAGGAAGGCATTTCACTTGACCCCAACAAAATAAAAGTTGTAAGAGATTTTCCGTGCCCGAAATCTATGAAGGAGATACAGTCGTTTCTGGGTCTAGCAGGATACTACAGGAGACACAGAATCATCTAGCAAGATACCAAACCTTTAACTGATCTTACTCGCAAAGATGTAGCATTTGTATGGAGGTGAGAGGTGGAAAATCCATTTAATGCATTGAAATAGGCTCTTCTTACTACACCTGTGTTGCAGAGTCCGGATTTTACATGTGAGTTCATCGTATCAACAGATGCTAGCGCTGATGAAATAGGAGCTATTTTATCACAGAAGTTTGGAGAGGACGAGCCACCCATTGTGTATACTAGTAGGCTTTTAAAAAGCCCAGTGAGCGAAATTACCCCACATTTGAATGTGAATGCTTAGCCATTGTTTTCGCTTTGAAACAGTTAAGAGTGTATTTACGTGCACGACATTTTCAATTAACTTCTGATCATTTGCCCTTGAAATGGTTGTTTAATATCCGAGATCCATCCTCTAGAATTGCACGCTGGTCTTTTCTTTTGCAGGGTTCTGATTTTGAGATAGTGCATAGGCCACGTCGTAAGCATGGTAATATAGATTGCTTAAATTGGATCCCTATTAACCACATTGGAGAATACACCCCCATTATTTCTAGAGAAATGATGGCAGTAGAGCAGAGGAGAGATGAACAGTTGAAAACCTATTATTGAGGTTTTACAAAAATTGCAGCCCAGTGAGGAGAAACATAGGAGTTTAATGAGTTACTCCTTAGATAAGGAGGGTATTCTTTATCATGAAAAGGTATCGCGATCAGGGAGAGAGAAATAGGAAAGATGGTAGTACCTAAATTATACGTCAATTACGTACTGAATAATTTTCATTCCCTCCTGATGAGTGGCCACATAAAGGCAAAAAAGATAAGAAGAAAAATTAACAAACAGTTTTATTGGGGAAGCATGATTCACAACATACAGGAGTATTGCAAAAATTGTGTAGCTGTCAGAGAAAGACCCTCCTAGGAAGCATAAAGAACAACCACTACAAAAATTTCCTGAGATTAATAGACCATTTCAGAGAGTTTCTATGGACCTGATGGGACCCAATCCTACTACATTGCAAAGAAATAAATGTCCCGTAAATACTGTATTAAGCCCCCAGGCGCTTATTTGCTAAAATTCAACAGGCCGCCCCCCCCGCGGGGGCTTGGGGCGGGGGGGCCGGTATTACAGGTCCGGTGCTTATAAAATTCTGTCTGGCTATGACGGAAACTATTATTTTAAAATATTAAATTTTTCAAGCAGGAGAGGAGTTATCTAATAAAATGGATCGCACAAAGCAGTAAAATGGATCACAATGGATCCTATACACTGAGTGAGCATATTATTATGACCACCTGACATGTTTATGCAAATGCACACATGGATGTCACCACAATGTTATTAACGGGCCAGACCAATATAAAAAGGGAAGCTGAGTGTTCCATTCTTCAACTTTGGGTCAACAATGTGATTTAACAGCCTTCAAACGCGGAATGATTATAGGTGCTCGGAGCTATGAAGTGAGTATCAACGAAACAGCAGCATTAGTGGGGTGCTCAAGAGCAGCTGTTAAAGTATTTAAAGACTGGACGGTTAGCTGGAAGATGGGGCCTGAACGTTTGCGTTGTGGCCGCCCACGGATGGTTCATGATCGGACATAACGGAGACTCTCACGACTGGTAAAGGATAACAGAAGGGCAACTGTGCATCAAATCACTGCTGACCTTAATTAGGGATCCTCCAAAACGGTCTCTAAATGCACTGTCTGATGCACACTGCATCGCATGGGATATGGAAGCCGAAGACCTGTCCGCACATCTTTGCTGTCTGCAGCCAACAAGCGGAAACGACTCCAATTCGCTCAGGAGCACAAGGACTGGACTATCGAGCAGTGGAAACAAATCATGGTCTAATGAGTCATGATTCCAGTTACACCATGCAGATGGCTGCCTGAGAATCTGGCGGAAACAGCACAAAACCATGGACCCCGCATGCATGAGTATAATGCTTCAGGCTGGTGGGGGCAGTGTTATGGTCTGGGTAATATTTTCCTGGCATGTGTTGGGTCCATTAATATGTGTTGAACAATGTCTAGATGGCACAGCACACCTCCGTATTGTCGCCGATCAAGTCCACCCTGTCATGTTGATGGCGTACCACAATGGAGATGGCTACTTCCAGCAAGACAATGTACCATGCCACAGAGCTCGTATTGTGCAGGAGTGTTTCCAAGAACATGAGGGGGCTTTACTTTACTCTGGTGCCCCCCACAATCCCCAGATCTCACCCCAATTGAGCATTTTTGCGACGAAGTCGAAAGTACCATCAGACAGCTGGAACCACCACTGTCCAATCTAGCACATCTGGACAGTGCTATCCATCAGGCATGGTGTCAGATTCCTCCTACCACCTTCCAACATCTCGTGGAATCAATGCCATGAAGAATTACTGCAGTATTAAAGGCAAAAGGTGACCCAACGAGATACTGACAGGGTGGTCATAATAATATGCTCACTCACTGTATATTAAAATGCAAAGCACTTTAAGAGCAAAATCGGCACTTCTGCTCATGCGCACTGATCGTTATTATCGTCTTTAATTGTTGTATGTAATTGTTGTTAATGTCATCAATGCTAGCAAAGTTCTTGCTTGTGACGTGCTTGTGGAGAGGATTGTTTATGATGGCATATGAAACCACACAGTTGTTTACCATCAAATTTTGGCAGGTTCCATCTAGTATAAATTTATAATAATTGTCAAGTTTTCGTTTTTCATCAGCCATGTTGCTTGACTGAATCCAAAATTAAACAGAAAGACAATCATGCTGGTATTTAATTTCCAGTTTAGCAGTGGCAGTTGGGAAAAATTCACGAAATGAACTGAAATAAGCACCTGGGCGATTATTCAAGGTCCGGCGCTTATTTGTAAAAAATTTGGTAACCCCCAGGTGCTTAATCCAGGCGGGCCAGTATTTCAGGTCTGGCGTTAAATACAGTATTTAAGGTATACTATTTTAATTGAATATTTTTCTCAATATTGTGAAACTGTTGCCTTCAAACCAACAGGCATCTGCAGGCAAGCGCGTGGCTTGTAGAAAATATTTTCGCACGTCATTCAATCCCCACACAATACTTAGTGATAGAAGGGCGAATTTTACGTCGGACATGATGAGGGAGGTTTATAAGCCATTAGACATTAAAAAGTTATTTATTACTGCATTTCACCCCTCTTCGAACGGAGTCACGGAGCGTTGTAATCAGACTCTTATAGGAATCTTGAATCATTATGTTGAGAAACATCGGAGAAACTGTGACTCTCAATTATAGCTTTCGCCACATAAGTTGAACAATAGGATGACGCCATTTCTAACGCCAGCCAATAGACATTAATGGGAAGTAAATCGCTTAGCTATTGCATGAAACATCCGCTTTTGTTTTCGAAGCATTGTTTTCGTATTTATATTTAGTTTCTATTTTCGTTTTTTCTTCTAAATAGATAAATGAAATTAATATATTAATAAATGAAAAAATTATGCAGAATAGTCGACTCGAATGCAATTTATTTTATATTATGACTTTTAATCGGCTTTCCACATTTCAACGATACCTCCACCATTACTATAGTAGAACAAGTGCATCATGGGTAAAATCCAGACAAAGCATATTGATGAGAGGACTTACTGCACGTCAAAACGATCATTCAACTTACGTGGCAGCTGCTATAATTTTTGCTACTTTCAGTTATAATATGACATATCAAAAGCAGTTAAAGACACCCCGTTTTTTTTCTTTTTTATGGACATGATCTGCAGATTCCATTCGATATTCTCACAGCCCCTCAGAAAGTATCATATGATTTAGACAATAATTATGCTCGAGAAATGAAGCAGAGGAGCAACGAATCGCCTGTTATTAACAAAATATCTTGGATCTATTTCTAAATGGACATTTGCCACTAATCCTCACGATTTATTTTACTGGACAGCAACTATTAACTATGACAAGGACTATTTCACCTGATTACGTAAGTGACATTCTGTGAATTGTTAATTTCTGACGATTCTTCACAATTAAGCAGCAATTTTTTTTTCATCGAGGAATGAAAACAGTTTGTGACAAACGGACGAATGACTTAGAACATTACTTCTGACGAAATCCACCTCTTCTTCTCTAATATTTTACCAAATTTAATTCCACTAAAATGAAGGAATGTGTCCAAGAACTTTGATACAAACTTATTTTTTTTGAACTTCCTTCGCTAGTTCAATGTAAGAGAATAATACCTCCATTTGAATCCTCAGTGAGCTGAAATAATTAACCATTATGAACTATCCCGATTTATAAACGTATTTGTGTCACTTGCTTTGAACTCTTGATTTTATGAAATCTTTCGAGTTTCCTGTTATTGATTAGAATTACTCTATTAGAAACTTAAATTTGCATGTAAATATTTTCCCTCCAGTGAAATATGGTGACTACCATGTACCGGGTGTTTCAAAAATGACCGGTATATTTGGAAAATCAATAAATCAATGAAAAATAAATAAATCAATAAAGCAATATGCTTGGGACAACAGTAAATTTTCAAGCAGACAAACTTTTGAAATTACAAACGGTGTATTTCTATCGCTGCCCGTTTACTTTTTCTTGATTTTTCAAATATACCGGTTATCTGGTTATTTTTGAAACACCTGGTATATTTAATTTAAAGGAATAAGAAGGTCAATATTTATTTTAAGATTTTATCTTTTTTCCAGGAGTTTTATAGTGCAAATTTCGTCCTGATTATATATTTAAGTTGTGTGAATTTGGAAAATAATATTTGAAAATGGATAATATTTTAAAAGAATTATTTAGTTTTTCTATAAAAAACATTTCTTGTTTTTATTTTGTAAAGTCTGTCTCACAAGTATAGAGACTTTGCAAAAACTATCACATTAGCACATCAGTTAATTTTTTGACCATACCAAATAAAACACTATTTATTCACACTGTGAATATGATTATTACATATTTTCAAAAATAAATAGCTTTTCGTTTTTTTACAAAAAAATATTTTGAAATAATCAGTACAAAAAAGTGTCTCAAAAGTATAGAGACTCACCCCCAAACTGAATGGTCATAACCTGTTTTAAAAAAAATTGACCCTTTGGAATAGTCCAAATTATAAAGTAAGTTATAATTTGTATTTAATTTCTGCACAATAAAGAGTGACAATGGTGGAAAAGACATTTCTAAAGATGAAATACAATGTAAGTGAAATCTGGAGGTTGACAGCAAATGGCAAGACAGTTAGAGAAATTTCTGCTGAAATTGGAAGATCCAAGCCTGTTGTACACAAAATCATTGTAGAGAAACGGATATGTGAAGCTAAGAAGAGAACAGGATGGCCAACAAGCACTACTGAACGAGATGTGCGCCAGATTTTTCGGCTTGCTGCTACTGGTACAAATTCCTTACAGAAAATACCACGTGAATTGGGTGGACAAATATCCAAAGATACTGTACACAGAAGTATTAAGGCAAATCCTGTACTTGCTTACACCAGGAAGTAGACAAAACCACGTCTAACCAAGGAGCACAAGAGAGTTCAATTGGGAATGGGCTCGGGAGCGTATGTCGTGGACAGATGAGTGGCTTTCTGTAATTTTTTCTGATGAAACGAAGTGGAACCTGGATGGTCCCGATGGAAATGCATTTTACTGGCATGATTTGAGGAAGGAACCAGAATCCTTTTATAGCAATCAGCAAGGCGGTGGAAGTGTGATGGTGTGGGATGGATTCTCCTTCAATGGGACTACCAGTTTGGCTTTTTTGACTGGGAGACAAAACTCCTTAAAGTACCAAGAAACCCTAGAAAACCACTTGGTACCTTTCATGTCTTTTTTGGTTGGGAACAATGGCATTTTTCAGCAGGACAATGCTAGTATACACAAATCGCAGTCAACAAACCAGTGGTTTGAAGCACAGGGTATCAATGTGATGAAGTGGCCAGCCAAAAGTCCGGATTTGAATCCTATTGAGAACCTTTGGGCAGTGATGACACACAAAATTTATGCAAACGGTAGACAGTCCTCTTCCATTGCAGAATTGAAAAGTTAAATCGAAATGGTTTGGTTTAATTTGGATCCAAGTCTTATTCAAAAATTGATCTCATCACTGAAAGATAGAGTGTTTCAAGTAATTAAGTCCAATGGTAACTTTATTTGAACATGGCTTGAACATTGTTGTTTAATTAGGTGAGTCTCTATACTTTTGAGACACTTTTTTGTACTGGTTATTTCAAAATATTTTTTTGTAAAAAAACGAAAAGCTATTTATTTTTGAAAATATGTAATAATCATGTTCACAGTGTGAATAAATAGTGTTTTATTTGGTATGGTCATATAATTTAGTGATGTGCTAATATAACAGTTTTTACAAAGTCTCTATACTTTTGAGACACACTTTATTAATAGAGATTATTGATTTCTTTTATGAATCATAAGGAGTGATGTGATTATTATGAATTTATCTCGTAATTTTTTCTTGAAATCTATTCTGAATTTGTTTTGTACGAAAGAAAACGATGTTGGTATATTCTAAAATTTTTGGATGAGACTTTAATATCTAAGTGTTAACCCTTTGAATATATCTTTCATTTGAATTTTGTAACAATCTGACTTATGAATTTGATGTTTTGAACTAATGTAAATATTTTGAATGTAAGAATTTTAATAAAATTCGAGAATGTGTTGTGATAGAAAACTTTACTTTCGATTCAGAGAACAAAAGGTTTTACCTACTGAATTTTTGTTTTTCCGGAAAAGTGATGATACTTAGGGATCAGCACTCTAAATTATTGCCCGAGGATTGTAAAGCACTTTCACTTTTGTGGACCTTAGATTTTCTCTAATTATTTTAAATAACACGGTGTTTCTGACAAATAGTTCAGCCAAAATTTTTGAACGATCTTCATTTTCCTATGGGAATATCTCTAGCATATTTTCCATTTTTCTCCCTGAATTATGCAATCACTTCCTTCTGTTCCTCTTGGCATTAATCCAACTTCGATAAAAAATTCTTCATGGAAATTAATTCCCAAAAATTTATAAATTTAAAAAGAAAACTAGAGATTGAATTTTGAGACAGATAACTGGTGTCATTTTGTTACCTGGAGAGAATCAGAATCGGGAAGGTGAGCAATGGCAAATTTCAATGAACCCTCCCTCATCCTTGTCTGAAGTTAGACGAGGTTTCACAGGAGAAGAGAAACAACGTCAGCTGATGGAAAACAGTTTTGTCCAATCACCAGTAAGGTTTCAGTTTTCCAATCAACATTTTTGTTTTTCAACAAAAATGAGAGGAGAGAGAGCTAAGGAAGAAGGTAGAGAGAAGAGACGAGATTCGGAACGTGGAGTGAAGAGAATGAATGAAGACTGATAGGAGTGTCTTAAAAAAATAGTTTTTCACAGAAAGTAGAAGTGAATCCAGAAACCTGTATTGACCTTAACATAAGTGAAAAATGCAAAATCTTGCCTATCGTTTTATTCTTAGAAATCAGTTTAGTGAATTTTCAATAAAATTATTATCACAAAATTATTATTATGGAGTTACCTGTGGAGTTGAGAGAGGTGAGTTAGGAGCAACAAACGTGAGCCCCGATGGTTCCAACAACGTGTAGACCTCCCCGGCCACCTTCGCTTCAAGAGACAGGACGCCCCGTCAGCTGAGATCATCCCCTCCAGAGAGAACGGTAATCCCTATTTTCTCACTCCATTTCTCTTGCCATGGGTCAACAGTCCAACTACAATTTCTTTTATTTCTTAATTTAAAGAATTCATGTGTTGAATAAACCCTTTCTTTTGAATGATTATAGCCTGTTTATTGTCACAATAAATTAAGCTTGAGGAGAATGTTTAAATTAGTTTGATATTTGGCAATTTAACGAGAGTGGTAATTAGCAGGAAAATTGCAATCATTAATAAACAAATGGTATTGGGCGAGAAATACTAAAATATTAGGAAGCAAAGGCAGGTAAATAGCTTGTTTGATATTCAAGCATTGGATCTGGAGCCCTCAAAAGAATTAAAAATCTTAATGTAAAGTAACGCACCCTTCACCAGTGACTGGCCAAGCCAGACCTACACGGACGGAATGGCTACCTGATCGTAGAGTTCCCACGACTAAATGATTAGGCAGGTGGATTAGAGGAATGTGTGGGTTGAGCGGTTAACAATTTATTAGAATTTGGGACTTGTTTTATATGTCTGCCCCACACAAGAATACCAGATTTAATGTTTGGCGGCTCCATCATCATTTTATGCTCATTATTAATAATTCTTGGAAACGAACATTTAATCATCGCATTATCAGCATCTCAGTTACCAAAATATACACATTTCCATAGAATATAGTCAAAATGTATTTTTATGAAATGTTTAGATATGAGAGTGCTAACAAATAAGCTAGATGATAACTGCAGCATGGCTGGGACATTTTTTGGATTAAATTTTGCAATATCTTAAAAATAAACACACGAAAACGATTAGAATTAATACAGTAAAAATTCTTAATGAAAATTCTAATAAAATTTTTTTAAAGGCTCACAATGGATGGACCTCTCCAAGGATGCCATTGCTAGTCTAGATAATTTCTTACTCACGTATCTTACTTCAGATGTACACTTGATGTTGTTGCTATTCCACTCTTCTCTGGATGTCTTGAAACAAAACTTGGCCATTCATCACTTTGTGTAGTCTAGCAGTTGCGGATTCTTCTATTTACCACCTTACCATTTGCTCAATACAGCACGGAGCTAAAGGAAAGTTTCCTCTTTTGCCTTTCCATTCTTTCTCAATTGTCTGCTAACTCTCCTCTATCTCCAATTACTGATCATTTTTAAACATTTTCCAGAAATTGTTAAATACTAAAAACTCTTTTCTAAGAAAAGCATGAATAACAGGAATTTTATGCATTATTCCAAATTCAACCTTATACATATTCAACCTTATACATATTCAACCTTTGCGTTTCATTGTTGGTCATGAGATATATATGTTCATCCCTGCATAGTGATGGTTCATTGCGTGTTGATACCATTATTGATATCTATTGCTGCACAAACTTTTCCTTGCATTGTTGGTCATGGGATATTTCTCATTAATATGCCATGCCATAACCATGAATATCGATTTTTTTATCAATAATTATTATTTTTTCGAAATCTGAGGTAAACGTTCCCTATGGTTTGAAGGTCAAGTATGCAAAATTTCATCAATATCGGAATAAAACTGTTGTATAAGAAAAAACCCACAAATAAACTGACAAACAAACCCATAAACATCCTTCTTTATATATAGTAGGATTCCCCAATGATCAAAATTCGATCACATTTCTGAGGGGAAAAAATGTATGTGTAATTGTTCTAGTCTCAATCTTGCTTATTAATAAACTTTTAAGCATGAAAGATAGATAACACTATAAATATCCAAAATGCTTTGCATGATATTTCTGACACTTCCGATTCATTTCACCACAATGATAATTTTGAAAATTTCTCGGAATAATATTTAAAGCAATCTAAAGGTATCTTTTAACATATCTATCGAATTATTATCTAAATATAATATTTATATTTAAGCTAAATTGTCCCTCCCCGTCTCTGCATCTCTCCCCCTGTCCCACTGTGGAAAATTAAAGTCTGTTTTGGACCAAAAATCGATAACTGTTTTGTTACTAAAGAAAGAGTGTTAACAAAATTTTTAAAAAATAAATAAAAATCAAAAACTTCAAAATTTGTTTTTATTTCATTTTTAACTAAAAATATTACTTTCAAAATGTATGAAAAAAACCTTAAAATAGGTTAGAAAACGACGAAAAATACATAAAATGCTTAACTACTAATGATAGAAATATTTGGAATAATTGGTTTATAACAATTATTAAGCAGTTGTTTCTATGGAATAATATGTAGGTACATTAAAGGTACTTGGGGAGCTTCAGGTTCTAAATCAGTTTGCTAACTTTCAAAAGCTGCAGAGTATTTGTTATATGGTTTTCTAATGCTTTCAAATGAACATCAACACCACAACAATAAAATTCTTTCAAATGAACATCAATAATGATGAGTTAATTTGATATTTATTATTTAAAAAAAAACAATAAAAAGGCATTGCTACATGCGTTGAGAAATATCGGACCAAAAATTCTCTGTTTTGGTTACTAAAGAAAGAGTGTTAACAAAATTTTAAAAAACTAAATATAAATCAAAAATTTCA
>JAHWFO010052261.1:258578-272691 GCA_023313115.1 Rhysida immarginata | reverse complement strand
TAAATCAAAAATTTCAAAATTGGTATTTATTTAAAAAAATATTACTTTCAAAGTGTATGAAAAAACCTTAAAATAGCTTAGAAAAACGACGAAAAATACATAAAATGCTTTCAAATGAACATCATCAATACAACAATTAAAATTCTTTGTCATCAACAATGATTTGAGATAATTTGATATTTATTATTTAAAAAAAAACAATAAAAAAGACAACCTACATGCGTTGACAAATATGGTGCACAACCTGTTCCTTAATGCTACCTTTTTTGAAACGCTTTTTACCTGTGTCAACATGAACAAATACGCAAACAAAATCTATTGTGCACATCTTGAGCACAGGAACTTTACAACTATATAAGTTTCATGCATGTTCGTCCATGTTAATATAGGTAAAAGTGCATAACAAAAAATGTGTGGGCGTATTTATATATAGATAGATAGAAGATTAATCTCTTTTTTATGCTTTCCAAGTGCAGAATATTTAAAAAAATTTTATTAGCGAGATCTTCACATATTTTGAGCGTGTCGACCTATTTTTCAGATGGTGCAGTGAGTAAATTAATTAATCCAGAATTTCTATCATATTCTTTCCAAAGCAAAAAAAGTTAGGTTGACATTAGTGATTTCTTTACTTTGATGGTGAAGCAAAAGTTTTCATGAGTTATGATTTTGAGTGAGTTACTCGGAAAATACTTGTTGGAATTCGATCAAATTTTAACAGTATACACAGTTTTATGTACCCTATTATTCCCCCGAATTCCATCATAGGATAATGATGTTATAGAACCTGAGTTATTAACATGTTTATCTTGGTGGTGGCATTTTTATTTCTGTTCATCTCTTGGTTAGCATTCAAATTCGGACCTATGTTCATAGGGACAAAATGCATCACTATACTATGATCTATTATGTGTATCATTATCTACCATTTGTTTTTCGTCACCCTGTATACACTTATTGAAGACATCAAAATAGATCAGTCTGACAAAAGTCATTTGATAAACACATCATATTGCAAACACCCATAAATATGCCTTCAGGATCTGAAAGTCCTTCAATTTCAAAGTTTAGCATTATTTTAGCTAGAATATGTGATGATATATGTTTAGATGGTATATAAGGAATAGAAAGCAACCCCCACAGCTGCTCCACAATGCACAATAGAAATAGCATTGACTGATTTGTTCTAGTTCATGCAAAATGGTATTTATATTTATTTATATTATTTTTTTATTAGTAATAAATGTAGTGTGTTACTATATTTTCAAAATATCAGTCAAAATTTAAAGGAAAAAACTTTTTAAATATATTTTGCCATTATTTCATCAATGGCCGTGTCGCGACATTTTGTTCTCAAAAGCAAAATTATAATGATTAATTAATAAACAATCGACATATATATTTTTAATGATAGTTTTCTTCATTCCTTTACACATAATTGAACATGGATATATGCGTTTTTAAGTATATTAAAAAAAATGGACATTTCAGGCGTCAAAGATTTAATATTGAACATGTGTAGAAAATTAGATAGATATCAAACAGTTACTTGATTTTAAAATTAATTTTTTTTTAATTACAACTTAAAATTTGGCGCTTTAAATTTTTCGCTTTTCATTATTTTTACCTTTTAATCTACAGCAAAAAATTAATTCCTTACAAAAACAATGAATTTATTTGTGAAACTTATTTTAAATAGATCAAAATATCTTCCAAACGAATAAAAAAATACCTTATAAGGATAAAAACTTAACAAAACTATCCTTTCAAAAAATTTATTTCGATAAAAAAATTTTAAAAATCCAGGAAAAAATGTTTAAAAGACCAATTCAAGACGATTTGCATTAATCTGCTATGGCATTCTAGTCTGCAGTCGCCCTGTACCGCTATAGTGCTGCAATCGTTTTGATGAGTCATCCCGTTTCCCTTCACTTAGCATTGATTGTCCCATCTGTGTAATCGTTAAACTGTGACGCTGCCTAAACTCAACACCACCTCTACTCAAAGCCTGAACACGAAAACGTCATATATTAGAGAGTTTGCGCCACGCCATTTTCCGTTAGGTTAGGCTACTCGTTATATTTTTTTCGTGGAAATCTAACGTTAACGTCGCACATGAAAAAAGGATGTTGCTCAGAGAAGTAGCTCTGTATGCTATGATGCTTAGGATTGTGGGTAAAGGAAAAGGTGGTGCCTTGCTTTCGAGTTTCAATCTACTCCACCATCGTTAGCTTAGGAAATACACCTCTACTGCAACAGCAGGGGAGTCTCTAATGGGTTAACTCTGATTGGCTCCGTTATTTCTGTATCGATCGTAAGTTCGATAGACTTACACATGCCTCTATGGATATCGGACAGCCTAACGTAACGGAAAATGGCGTGGCACAAACTCTCTATTGTTACATCACCTATAGTAGGGTATTGTTAATCACATTTCTACCAATAATAAGCCAGAAATTGTCCCTACCATAAGTGATGTCAGAGTGTATGATTTTTCTGTGAGCAGGTTTTCTCTCTAGGCGGTATTGCTAAACTCCACGAATCGTGCAGTGCAATTCATAGAGTTAAGGTAGCCCCAGGAAGAACAGAACGTTAACGATAAACCTGCAATTTTTGCAAATGGCAAACCGTGATAGCAAAGTTTTGAACCATGTAAATGCTTAATATCATACAAACAGCTGTAAATAAGCATATTATAAATGCTGTCAACGAAAGTAGCAGTGACAATGATTTGCTTGAAAGTATTATGGAGGAAATCGAATAACCTGAATTAAGCTTCTCTGCAGTTTCTTCGTCTACATTCACTGTTTCAATTATGACTGTTGTGTTTCGGTTTCCTTATTGCTCCTCCGCCATCTTCAATACACTGAGCAACCCCTGCCTCTAATGTGCGCACGAAACGCACCAAACGCACGGTAACTAAATGCACTGGCAATGAAGAACAGCGTGCACAAAGCGAACAAAGCGATGCGGAACAGCCAGTGCGTCCACAGCATGCATATCGTGCGCAATGGAGAATGCGCCTTTTATTTAAATGAAAAATTAAATTTCTGCGGGACTCACAAGTCACTTTGAAGGTTTCGATTTCGGTTTCAAATCAAAATCATTTATATTCGGGGGGCCATTTCTGGCCTTTTAAGACGGAACGCCAGCCTGTGTAAAAAGAAATCATCTTTTTGATAACAGTCCATTTGCACAATTTTCAATGTTTAATTTAAAAGTAAAATTAAATTTCAATGGAATTGCTGATTTATCTGAAAAAATTTTAATTTCTTTAGATAGAGAATTTTTGTATGACGAATGTGGCAACTCTAACTCCGGTTTTGATACCCTTTGAAGGTGGCATATTAGGGACTTGGTTTTTTCCTTTTCATATTGGTTTTTGTTGTTTAATTTTTGTACTTGGCCTGCAGTTTTTGTACCTTTTTTTGCCATGTCTTTCTCCACTCTGAGGTCTACGTGGGTGAAGCCACGGGCACAACTAGTTTTTAATATAGACAGAAGTAATTCAATACTCATAGCAACCTTTCTTTGATATTCTAAAATGTTAAGGATGCAATGTCTAATTTTCCTGGGCGAACCCGATTGGATGCAAAATTCCAGTGGAGCACTTTAAAGAATTATTTTCGTTTTTCCAAAGTGAATATATATTTTATTAAGGGCGTTTCATTTATATTCAGGTACTGCAAAATTTCATCAAACAAACAGCCCGAGCAACGCCGGGTATATCAGCTAGTTTTATAATATTTTATAAACAATTTTTCGATCATCTTTCAGTTACGTTTTTTTGATTTATGGCTCGTGTCTCCTTGTACGGTTGTACGCGGAACAATTTTGAGGAATGGCTTTGAATTATTCCTCAGGTCCAAAATCGTCTAAATAAAGAAGCCAGACAACTAACTACTCCATGGCTCACACCTACCCAAAACTGTCATAGGGCTTTTTAAAACTCAAGGCAAGTGAGGCTAAAAATTTTCTGCCTCACTGGCCCGATGTCATCAAAACTGCCTCACTTTTAAAAACTCTCCTCCACTCCCCATCATGGCTTATTGAGAAACGTTGTGTTTTCACTTGCATTCCGGGAGAGGAATGCAGGATCAACCTGATTGGGTGCTACAAGTGAGCCCGATGGCTGATGGATTCCCAGCTAAGAGGATTAATACAATCCCACCTGATTGTATTAATCCTCCTAGTGTCCCAGCCATCGAAGCATCATATAGTGAAAAAATGACATGTGAAAAACATTTTTATCTTTACTCCGAGCAGCTAAAAAGGGATATGATGAATATTATGAATGATGAAAATGATTTGCAATTCAAGAAACACTATCTTTCCTTTAAATATAGTAGATCAGTGCATGTGCTACTGCGTTTCGATACCCTCTCCCCTTCCAACTTTGTCCCCCTCTGCGGTATGTTCGTTCTTTCTTTTTTCCCACCAATATCCTTTTGTTCATTCCAATATGTTGGCTCTATTGAAATTTATTTTATGATCGATGATAAATGAAACATGCTAAACTGTATATATTTATTTCTATACATTATTTCCACAACATTATTTAATGTTCATATAGCTTCTTCAGCGAAAGGATTCTTTGTCGCCGAAATGCGCATACAGACATTAAATAACGTTGTGGAAATAGAGCTCTCCTTATTTATTTTCCACAGTTTATGGCAATTTTCTTATCTAGATTTGAAACATATTACTTTTTTTAATGAAATACGAGAAATGCGCCAAAAACGATATGGCATTCGTCCAGGTTATCATTTTTTCTTTTTTTTTTATATGAAGCATTAAACATTCATTGTTCATGCAGCAGGGATTCTAATTTGATGTTACTTAAACTTGAGAAGTGAAATTAATTGAAATAATAAAAAAGTGTTGTTTTTTTTAAAGTAAAAACACTATGAGTTTTCATTTAGCAAAAAAAAATGTAGAAACATGTTATTTTTTTGTAAATACATGTCTAAATTAAAAATAAACAAAACAAAAAAAAACAGAAAACTGATGAAAACTAATTTCTTTTATCTATAAAGATTTATTCGCCGTGTTAAGACGCCTGTATGGCCTGAGGCCGACAAGCTGGGTCTCTGGATAGATCTGGATTAACAACTGCTGTATGATGGTCACAGCATCCGGGGGGGGGGGGGGGAAAAAAGATCCTCAGTCACTGATGAGCCACCCATCCAGTGACTAGCCGTGCCTGACGTAGCTTAACTTCACAGAGGTTGTGTTTCACTGAAAGCCCACCAGGCCACAGCCTCCCCACATATGCGTGTTTCTTTTTAATAAAAACTTATTAGTAATAATAAGAAAATTTGATATTAACTCGTCCTGTTTTACAGTAATGTAAGGAAATGTGTTAATAAAGCCATTTGAATAAATAAATAACTCGCAAACTGAAATGACTGCGTCTCACGAACCGCTGTTCACAATACCCTCAATGCCACAACTTCCTTGCGATTCTCCCCATTGGGGTCCCCGAAACTGATGACACAGAACTCGTTAACAGACAGTTCTCACCCATTTCCATTTCGGCCCTCGAAGGTGTGGCAGCTTAATGATAACAAAAAGTCATTACATGAAGGACATTATCTTACTTTAATATTTTTTAAATATGTTTATTCTTACTAATTTCAATAAAAATGATCAAATTCTGTATGAATAATTTCATTTTCCAGTTCTCGACTCAAAATAGATGAAGTGATTAAATCTTGTTGGGATTGGGTTGGTTTGCTAAAAACCAGAGAAACAGCCCTTTTTTTTGAGGAAAGGTAATTTTTTATTCACGCTGGTTCAAACCGCATCTGCTTTTTCAGTTTTGTATTTGATGGTTGCTTAACAACGTTCTGATCACGTTCAATAATCTGAAGTGCCGAAGTCAAGTGATTATGTATAATATTCATGCAATATTCAGGCAATTCTTTTGTTTTAATATAATCTACAAGTGACTCAGCCATATTAATGACTGTCTCTTGGGAACGAATGGCATGCAAGTCCAAATTAGTTGTTTGCCTTACATTACCAATTTCTGTAAGAACACTCTCGGCAGTATTTAAGTTCATTAAATCACTTGTAAGATCTCAAGAATTTTCACTAGTCAAGAGAATCTCGAATCCCTTTTTCGGAATGATTCTGCTGTTATTATATGCAGTTGCAATTGCATGAATATGCTTACACATATAGAAATGTACAACGTGGTCTGGACAGCTATAAGTATACTGGTGAACACAAGCATTACAAGGTTTACAAATTAAGAACACGTACAAGGATTCTGTGTGAAATGTTTCTCAACACAATAACGATGATTTTTAATAAACTGCAATTTCACTTTCCATCTTTTTAGTGTACTGGTATCAGTTTCGGCATCATTTTTCGCAAGTTCAGAAACCTCACTCTATGGTATTTGAATACCAGCACTGTCCTCCTGACAGAAAACATGCTCTATGTGTGTTATTTTCCCTTTACATAATTTAATCACACGGTCATAAAGCTGATCTCTAGTAAGATGTCAACACACTGGCAGATGTTCAAATCTTGTATGATCTGAGAAAAGGAATAACTACCAATTCTAATATAGCGGTAAAAATAAAATTTTGCGAATAGACTATACATTCTATGAAGTCTATTCTTGACATGATTTGATGCAAACCCCCAAATTACTATCCCATACCGAATGACCAGTATAATAAGGGTAATAAATAATTTTAAAAAACCTGGCACTAATTTTTTTATGTTTGTTCTCCAGGCCCTGTCAACATACCAAATACATAGCAATTTCTTTTCGGGTGCTCCCATTACTGTTTCCCAAGCATTTGAGTAGGCTTGCGCATCATCTGACATAAATATTCTGCATGATAATTGGAAACCAAGTTTTTTCATAATGGACAAGAAGAAAACTGTCATTGCGTCCATATCCACTTTGTTGCCAACGCAATAAGCGCAAGGAAATAAGCTTCCATATTCATCAATAACAGTAAGAGTGGTTAATTGGAAAGAATATCCATTTGCTCCAGACGTCGAGTCAATACAGATTTTCTCATTTCCTAGCTGCTTCAGCAAAACAGTTTGTGGTTCTGTCATCAGTATCAACATAAAGTCATTTTCTCTTAATAAGTTTGTGCAATACTCAAAAGATAAGACAAACCTACCTTCTTGATTAAAAAACAAAACAGGATTATGAAGTTGCTGTTTTGATTCCATTTCTTTAACCCTGCATTCAACACTGATTCTGTCATGCAAATTTTTATGTTATGCAGATCCATTATTGTTACAATAATGATACGGGATAATTCATCAGTGAGTTCTAAATCACGTATTTTATCAAAAAGCACTTGTAATGAATGGTACACCAGATGCTAACGCGATTTTGGCTTTTTCATCTTAACTTAAAACTAAATGCGCAATCTCAGAAGTATGACCATTACGTTCTGTTACCTTCATAAAAGCAAGGCAATGTTTGTCAAGCTTACAGCTTCCTTGAGATTTTAAAGTTCTGTGTCCTTTGCCTCTAGGTTTGTAGGTTCCTGATCTATGACAAACATAGTAAAATCTTCTGGCTTTGCCAGACAATCTTTTGACACCAGTATGTGTAACAAAACGATATTTACAGGTGGTTTCTTCTGTATCTTTCCAGGCAATAAAATCTAATAAGTAAAGAAATGAATTTATATATAAAAAAAATGGATGTATGTATGTATGTACCAGATGGGCAAGAAAAAACGTGAGGTGTTCAGAGCTCGCTAGCGGGAATTCTATTACGCCAAATGCAGTACATTTTCGTGTATATAATTAGTGGAACATGCAGTTTCGATTTCTGCAAAAAAGAAAAAAAATAGTACCAAAAGTCGCCATAGGGGGCGCTTATTTCAAGAAAACAATGAATGCATTTGCATAAGCTCGTTCCGTGTTGAGCAATCATGACAATAAAAGGCAAGGCTGAGGATTTCCCATCATTCACGAACGAATAGCCTGACGATGATGCTTACTCTGCCTGACCGGGCGTTATTAGTCAAGTTGTTTTATCAGAAGAGTGACAATGCAAGTGCTGCCCTTCGTGAATTCCGGCGATTGAAAACGTTATGAAGAGGACCGATGAGCATAACTAACTTACGGAAAATGATTGAATGATTTGAATCTACCGGAACTCTAGGAGTGCAACCAGGCCGGGGAACAGGCAGCAACACGTTGAAGAAGTTGCAACTGCTGTTGTGGAACAGGAGATGACTACTGTGCAGAGCACCAGCAGTGCACACGCAATAGCATGCCAAACATATATCCCATATTCGACGGTGAGGAAAATATTGCATAAGATATTGATATTTTATCCCTATAAACTCACACCTGTTCAACAATTGCTTCCTGGAGATGAACGTACCCGAACTGACTTTTTGTTGAGATTTTTAGCACGTATGGGAGTGGATGATGTATGGCCATGGCAAATTTTATGGAGTGATGAGGCACATTTTTATTTGAATGGTGATATCAATACCCACAACTGCCGTATTTGGGCTGCATCAAATCCACAAGTGTCTGCCAATTCCTATGCATTCACCGAAACTAACAGTATGGTGCGGCTTTACTGCTTCTTTCATCATCGGCCCGTACTTTTTTGAAGAAATCCGTCCCCGTGGGCCGGTGACTTGTTCCGTCAATTCTGATATGCCGAAATGCCGAGATGCCAGATATGCCGAAATGCTTGAGAATTTTGTGATACCACGATTGCAGGAAAAGGCTTGTCTGGATGCTACCATTTTTATGAAGGATGGTGCGCCACCACACATCGGACGTCAGGTGCAGCAGATCTTGCAAGAACGTTTTTCAGACAACAGAATAATTAGTCGTGCATTTCCCATGGTATGGCCACCCAGGTCGCCTGATCTCAACCCTTGTGATTTTTGGTTATGGGGATATTTGAAAAGCCTTGTGTATCAAGCACATGTTCCTGACCTCTCAACCTTAAAGGATCAAATAACGTTACCTATCAGACTAATTAATGCAGATATGCTGCGAGCTGCCGTAAAAAATGTCGTGTACCTCATGGAGCTTTTGGAACAGCACACTTGTGGTCATATTGAAACACATTTGTAATTAAAAATAAAACATTGTTTATTGTTGTTACTAAAGTTGGTTTGAACGGTATTTGTTCATTTGACAATTAGGTATTCATTGTTTTCTTGAAATAAGCGCTCCCTATGGCGACTTTTGGTACTATTTTTTTTTTTGCAGAAATCGAAACTGTATGTTCCACTAAGTATATACACCAAAATATACTGCATTTGGCCTAATAGAATTCCCGCTAGCGAGCTCTAAACACCTCACGTTATTTCTTGCCCACCTAGTATATATGTATATATGTTTGTGTCTTATACAACCTACAGTCTTATTCCAATCTTGATAAAATTTTGCACACATGACCTTAAAAATAAGGAGAAGAGCACTGTCTATCTGAGATTTCGAAAAAAAAATCTTTTATATAAAATTCATTTTCAGTTTGTTAACACATTAACTGGTGGTGCACTACAAACGTAACACATTTACTGGTGTGGTACTGCATATTTAACCAAATTAACCTCTTTTAGGGAGGCGGGTAACGAATTATAGAGTGTGCTTTCCATGAAGCGCGATATTTCCACCATGACCTACCTAAAACCTTCCTAGAATCCATCGGAATTACCATGAAAAATTTCATCAAGATTGGTCTAGCCATTTTGAAATGAATAGCGAACAGCTAGGTCCATGTGTGTTTCTTATAGGTCCATTTTGAAAAATTCCGCGACCTGGATTCGAACCAGGAACCTCGACTGTCATGGTCGACGTCTCTATCAATTGGGGTATCACAGACACTTGAACAGCCATGTTGTCACTAAACGTCTTAAAGACAACCAAGTTGTCAAGAAGGAAAGCCCAATGGGAGGTGGGCACCTGGTTCACAGATCGTGAATTTCTCCTATCCAAACCATCAGAAAGTTTGATGAACACAATAAGAAATAAAGTAATTAAACTGGAGCAACCACTAAACATCACATAAAGACTATTTGGTTGTCTTTAAGGCACTTATTGACAGCATGGCTGTTTAGGTGTCTGCGATAGCCCAATTCATGGTTTCTTAATTGAACAGGTTATGAAACTCGTAACTGTTCCAATGCTATCGGCGCGAACCAGAAGATGTACCAGAAGTAGATGGCGAAGGAGCAATCTATGATCCATTTATTAAATTTTTATGAATCATTTTGAATCATTTATTTAAGATAAAAAGCTTAAAATGTTTAACTAGCTGTGCCTTAAAATAAACATCGATAACTTATGCTTTATATGTTGAATTCTATTGCATATCTGATTATTTAAAGCATACTTCGATGTTTCACCATCTGGTGGACAAAATAATAGCGGGATCGTGTTTAAACGAGAGTGTCATAAGTTATGGCTCATAACCTCTTCAATTAAGAAACCATAGCCCAATTAGTAGAGGTTCCTGGTTCGAATCCAAATCGCAGAATTTTTCCATCCATTTTTCTAATTAATATCATTTACCTGATGCTTGCATTTTGCTCCAGTTTATTTTCTTTATTACCTAACAGTTTATCAATTGTTGGAATTGCAGTGTACACAGACACAAACGATCAATTACATCCATCGCCATCCAAGAAGAGAATTTTGGAATTGTTGAATTTTTAAATAAACAAATGAAATTTTAAAGGTCAGGTCACACAAATTTACAGCCATAACCAGGGCTGAAAAAACGTCAGACCAAACTATTGTTTGATTTTCATTCTATTTCCTCCCACTTTCGTAGCCATACACATTATTCCACACATTGTTTCTCCTGCACTATGGTAAACTTGCTCAGCTATACACAACATTCCAACACGAACTGGGAAGAACTGTTAGAGGGCCATCCATTAAGAACATTTAAAAAACTTTTTTTTCGGTTTTTCTATATGAATTTTTACTGTTTTAATGTGTTAAGTTTTACTGTATATTCCCATTTAGATATTGCAAACTCTCATCAAAAAAAGAGCCCGAGCAACGCCGGGTATATCAGCTAGTAAATGAATAAAACTCTCTTAAGTGAAAATTAGCTTAAAGCTAAACATTTAGGCCAGATTTTGCTACGTGTGCACAGCCACTATGATGGTGTTTAGTGATCAACAGAAAAGAGTGAATGCATCATCTGGTAAGGAGGGGAAGGGTTCTTGGGTGCGCAGCCCCTTTTCTGTTAATTTGCTGCGAATAGCTCATGATTGCATGAAACGCACGGCAATTGATCGCAGCTGTGGGCCATATTAAAATTCGACCGATCTTTATAATAATACCTTTAATTATTTATCAAATTAAAATGTTTTAAATATATCATGTACCTTCTTCATGATACGTACCTTCTTCTTAAAAATGTAGTTCTCTGATGCACTCCTCAAAACCGTGCCGAGATATAAGATGTTCCTGAAGTCATGTTAACGTGCCAAAAGGTGCATTTTCGCACAAATCACAAATTAAGTTATTTGCATTTTCAGAATGAATCTTATGAACATTTCTATGATGCTCCTTGATGCTTCATTTATTCGAATACGTTTTATTACTAAGATCGCATTCAACTCGTTTATCTATCTTCTTCTTTCTCTTTCTTAGCTCGACTACTTACTCCTTCTTGGCAACCAATCAGGTTGATCCTCTCCCGAAAGGCGTGTTGTTTTTTAGCGAAGACGCCACAATGAAAAATCCTTTGCGCAGTCCCGGATCCAACTGAGGCCACGGAGGCAGGATTTTTTCTTGATACAGCCACGAGATCGGTTTCATCTATCGGAAGTCGCGTCGAAAATGACGTCACAATTACAGTTTTCCTCAGTTTTCACTGACTTGCACTGCCTCACTTGCCTCGAGTTTTAAAACACACATGGCTTCGATTGGTTTTACTTTGGTGGCGATGTTAACAATAGAATTCGCCGATTCGAACAATAGGATTCCGAATTAGAATCTACCTTTAATATACGTCACTGGAACAAACAGCCTGAGCAACACTGGGTATGTCACCCAAACATCTGTTTTCAAAGGATGCCACTAGACGGCGATGCCAGACGAACGGATGTTTCAGTTAATTCAATTTTTCGTTTGCGTTTACTGTTGGTAGTGAACGGTAATTTTTTAAAATGCTGCGAAGATGTAGGATTACCTTTCTTTTATCTACGCTCAAGCTCAAGCAAAAAGGGCTGGCCGAAGAAGAGAAACTTCTTTTCAAGCCGAACAGAGGCGACAGGAAGAGCCTGCACGTCGTCAGGCTGAGCTTCTTAAAGAGCTTTAGGAACAGCAGAGAGGCTGGAACAATCAAAATTACGTTGTCGCCAGCAAGAGAATTACGGGAGACTGTGAGTAAGCTAGCCACTTACAGCATTCAACATGAATTAACGTCCGGATTAAAGCTACATTCCCATAGCTTGCTAGAGCTTTAAAGCACATTCTATTCGCCAGAAAAAAGCAGCTGTAGTTTGCAAGCTTTAAACCAAAAGCTGGCATTGAAGGTATCCCATAGCTAACGTGTCTCGCAAGAAATCGCAAGCTGGAATTCAAATAAACATATTCGCCCCACGAAATGCGAAAACGTTTGTTATAGAGTAGGAGATTAATTTTAAGCAGCTATTGATAACTAATCTTAAAAGCATTTTAGAAAAAGGAAAATATATTTTCAACTTAGCAAAACGTGATATTTATTGTTATTTTCGGTTACACTACCATAAATGGAATAAATAAAATAAAACTAACTAACTAAACAGGTGGTGGCCTTACAGTATAACAGAGGGACATCAGGAGTTCCAACTAGTTTCGCCATTTATTCCCGGCTTTGTCAAGGATATATACAGCAAGAGGCATGCAAGCCTTTATATACAGAACAGTGGTACAAATTATGCAAATACATGAACCAATAGGATACAAAAGAATTAAAGAGGAAATAATTGCCAATAGCATAAATAGAATAAACACAGATTTTCGAATTATAATAGCCAATAGAATAAAAAGAGTGTAAACGCTAATTTTATAAATTATACAAAAAGAAAATATACAAAGGGATGGTGCGCATTTACGTGGTTGTCTGAGGACAAGAGGATTTACAGAAAATAAAATAAAACGGGCAAGGAATAACAAAATGCAAAAGAAAACATAAACCATAATAAAGAAACCGAGAAGAAGGAATCATAATAAATCAGATAAAGAGTTAAGTATTGCATACACATTAAAGTCTGTTTGACAATTGAGAAGCAGATGGGGAGAGGACTTCTTGGCCTTGAATATTTCGACTACTTCGAGGGTAGTAGTTTTTTCTGGTCTATTGCAGATATGTAAGACAGACATAACATCTTCTTGTGTCTTTAAAGCGTGTCCGGAATCTTCGAGGTGGTTTGCATAGTGGGAAATTCGATCTCGTTTTCTATACGACTTCTGACGCCCGCCTCCAATACACCCCCGTCCTCCTGAAGGTAATTTTGTCTTCCACGCTAATGTCTTGAACCTAACTTCAATCCAGCTGTCCGACAATGAGCAACGACTCCTTGACAAAGGCCTCAAACTTTTTGTCTATAAGAAGCCAACACAATCCGATTTACATGATGTCATCACAGATGTTGAAAATACCATCAGGCTACTCCCCCAGACCGACCGTCCTCCAGTGTGAGCCATCGCCGGACATCTCATACACAAATCCTTCATAGAAGCGTCCGCGTCTAGACCACCCCGTGAACTTCTCACCGATGCTGCTGTCTCCACCACCTTGAAAACGAAGTTACAAGACTCCGATGCCCTTGTCGTCAAGGCCGATAAAGGTAACGTGTTGGTCATCATTTACCGTTCTACTTATAAAGTCAATAATTGCATCGCCACCAACAATTTTGTCACCCTCCCTTCCGACCCCACCTCTAAGTATCACAAATCCATTATTTCTGTCGTCAACAAATCCGCACGCTTCAGATACCTCCGACGCCTCATCCCACCTAACCCTTGCCCACCCAACCTTAACGCCCTAGTCAAGATCCATAAACCTAACATGCCTATATGCCCCGTCGTTAACTATTCCCCAGCTCCTGCCCACCTCGTTGCCAAATCCCTTTCTACCTTCCTCTTTAAC